>JANHFL010006215.1:62395-74050 GCA_032468155.1 Oxyrhabdium leporinum
GCAGGAGCGGGGCCAGTCAGAGGTGATATTTGCCAGTTCTCTGAACTAATCAAAGTTTTCAGAACCGGTGCAAACTGGCTAGATTTCACCTCTGGCCGGGGCGAACACTAGGGGAGGGAGTGGAGCACAATATAAGAGGGTGCTGAAGTAAGCACGATAGCGTGAACTTTAAATCCTTTTGGTTAGTCACTTAGTGCCGGGATCGTATTGTACCAGTAAACTTGTATTGTATGACATCAACCTGCGTTGCTGGATTTCATTCACGATGCCGGAACGTGATCATTCCTTCTGGGACAAGAGGTTCCAAAGCTTCCAAACAGCCCATTTATTATCAATGAACTTATGCTGCAGATTTAATATGGCAGTCATATTAAATTGTGTGGAAAAAAGGCAAACCCCAAAGGGGCACAGGTGGTCATCAGGTTATGACCGTTGTTGGTCAGCAACTGTTCAAACTTGCAATGCCAGTTTGAACCAGGGGGATATATGACAAGTCCTCAGGGTTCTGACCAACAGAGTCCTGCAGTCATGTGATTGTGATTTGTAACCTTCCCTCATGGCTTCCCACAAGAAAAAATCAATGGGGAAGCCGGCAGGAAGTCAGAAGTCATGCAAAGTCCTCACTAAACAACCCATGTGGTCCCTCACTTAACAACAGCAGCTGGGACCGTATGTTTAGCAATGGAATTCCAGTCTCAATCACTGTTGTAATCCAAGGATTCCCTGTAGCAGCACTCATGATACTGGGTTACAGTATTTAGACAGGATTCCCCATCCCAATAATAAAATGGATGAAACAAAACCACAAAGTGGGATTATTCAATGGCTGATTGTATTTCAGGCAAAAAGAAGAGTTTTAAAATCTCACAGGTGTGTGCATCCTATGGGATCACCAAGTGATCCGTTCAATTAAGAAGTCCTTATACCTCTGTGGCCAAGTCAATATTAACAAGGATTAATTTTAAACTACATGGTTGACAATTTCAAGGTTTGAAAAATTGTTTAGTACAATCCCTACAAAAAAAAAAAAAGGAATTGGAGAATTTTCTTTCATTTTGGCATGAGTTAAACAAGAAAAAGATCAAGTTTTCTTGCATCTCCACATCAGATGCTGCTGGCAATAGATTGGTCATTCTTGTTTCCAATTCTCTTTTTGAAATACAAGTTCCACAGCATCATTCACATCATTCACAACATAAGAAGCTTCCACCAAGGATGGATCAAAATGGAAATCACGATGCCCGTGGGATAGAGTCTTCAGGATGTCCTTAGGGTCAGTAGGGATGTCTCCATGAGGATTGTAGACTCCTGTGCAAACTAGTATAGAATGGCAACTCTTAGCACAGTTGACCGAGATATTGCAGTCTCTCTGGGTCTCCAGATGTTTCTCCGTCTCTGCTGCCATAGCAATTACATTGACTTCAGCCTGAGTCTGGAGGTAGCGGTGGTAGAGGTTGGCACCATAAATATCAGCCATTGGATTGTCCCTATAAGTAGAGTCAAGATATAAGAACACAGTAGGGTGGGGATGAGACAAATGGTGGTTAATGTATGATTTTGGCCAACCATTAAATCATTCTTCTCCACCATAGTATCCTCCAGTTGTGTCGTGACCAAAACTCCCCAATTCCAAGTAGCACAGCCAATGACACATTTACAATGGGAAAAATGTCACTAGTAGACTTGTCTCCACCTGAGACAATTCTCCATACCCTAACCATGACTTTGCTGCTTATAAATAGATACTCCATTCAAGATCAGTAGCAGGAACAGAGACTCAGCAACAGGTTCTCACACTGACTGGTTGTGCATTGTGCTTAGCCACAAACCATGGTTTATACACAATGGCTGGATGCATATAATTTGCTCAACCCAAACCAACAATGAGCAACACAATGCTTCTCTCTGTTCTTTGCACTGTGGCAAAAATCTCCCTCTTTCCAAGCTAAAATAGGAGGACTGCTTACCCAACGGCATAGAGTTGGTGAAGAGGGGATGACCAGCCACAATTGTCCATCTGCTGCTTGAGCACATGTTCAGCATAACGGTAAGTAACAGTGCTGGGCTTGCCTAACAGGGCCTCGTACTTCAGTTCTTTCCCTGTCATTTTCTTGTAGATGTTCTCCAGACAGACAAGAAAGGTGCCATGGCCAAACCTTGCCAATAGAAAAGACAGTGGGACAGGGAGAAAGGAAGTCAACATAGATGCTGACTGATTGGAGTACAACAGTTTGCCTTTTTATGTGTTCTGGATTAAATGTACCATATTTCAATGTCCAAGCACTAGCTTCAGCAACTGGAGTGGAGGCAGGATCAGGCCTAATTAGTACTTCCATGGAGAATCACCTAAGAATCCCAGAACTGGGACAAAAAGAACTAAAACCCCACCCCCACCCCGCAGCTCTGTTTTTGCTGGCAGAGGGCTGCAGGAGGCTTTTGCGACACGAGTGACGTTGAGCTGGCCACACCCACCCTGGCCACGTCGCCCCTCCCCCCCCAAGGTCAAACACAACCCTGATGCAGAGCACAATGAAATCAAGCTTGACACCCCTGCCTAGAAGATGGCTTAGATGCTGTTGGCAAGCTCTAGAGTGTTTTTGTTTTTACTTGTCAAATAGCATACACTGGGATGTTCACTTGTCACTGATATTTGCTCTTGCAAAATTCAGTATTTGCTGCCGCTCCCTTGTTAGCAATTTGCTCTGTTACCATTAGACTACAACAGAAATGTTCTCTCAGAACTCTCCCCTAATAGATAGGGGAAAAAAAAAATACCCGGATTTCTCCAGAGGAAGGAGAAAGTTTCCAACAATTAGTTAACTCATAAATGCCTGGACATAAAGGCATCATAATGGGGATATTACTCAAAAATCCCAACTCCTGGCTACCACACTGTCAGCCGTTATTGGTGTGTCCCTAAGCAAGGCCCTCCAAGCAATCTTGACTGCACAAGTTGAATGACATAAAGGAAAGCGATATTTTAAATACTAGGATCCTAAACAATAATGACTTTATAAACAAACATCAACCCCTTAAGTTCAGCCTGCCAGTTCACAGGTGCTAAGAATGTAGTACTTTCAGGCTCATAATTATATAACCCCACTTAAAAATTAGGCAGCCACATTCTGTGCTAATTGTAGCTCCTGGACTGACTTCAAGCAAGTCACGAATTGCAGCAAACAAATAAGAGAAACTGAACGATCAAAGATCACAAGAGTCTAGGCTATCCTGGTACAGGTAGAATAATAACTGGCATTATCAACTGAAGCTGGGCAACAACGCTTCTCACCACCGAGACCACGTACACTTTTAGTGGCTAACCGGAATGAAACGGAAGCCCCAAGATACCCAATTCTGGTATAGATAAAGAGTGCTAACCTATCAAGTGCCGGCTACCTTTCTACCTCCTGGGACTTGAGAACTAAGCTATCTCCATCTTATCTGGATTCGGCTTCAATATAGTGAAATCACCCAGCCATTATAAACTCCAAAACTACCGATAAGCTGAATAGCGTTTCCTAATTTAGGTGGAAAGCAGACACAAAACTGGGTGACATCTGGCTATCGGAGACATCAAACTCCCAAGGCACTGGAGGACTACTTCCAGTAGGTTTATGTTAATGTTGAACAACAAGAGAATTCTGTGATAGCCTGCATGTATCAAGGAATTCAACAGAAATCTGAAAGTGTCACTCTCTGATGATGATTTTGCAAGTAGGACTCACACCTTGAAGACATTTTCCTTCAACTCTTAAAAGTTCTTGCAACCACATCGTTGCAAGTATTATTTTCTTAAGCAAGATACTAGTGAATTGATGGCCATCAGTCATGTTTCAAGACTGGATATAATAGGAGAGGCCTAGTAAATGCTATTATGTTGGTTTCTCTGGCTCCCTCAGCAACCTTCAACACTATTAATCATATAAAATTGCTAATGTTACTCAGTCAAATGTGAAACAGAGGCACCACGTTTCAGCAGATCCACTATTTTCAGGGCCTTCCACCATACAATGGCACTAGCAGGTCTGTTTGACTGAGATATATTAAAAATAAAGACCAAAAAAACCCCTCCCTTCCTAAAATAATGCCAAATTACAGCTTGTCTAATGGATAACGGCTTCTAGCTCATGCAAGCTAACTGGGAGTGGCATATTCTGCAAGAGATTTATCAAGAATGCTAATGATATTTGGATGGGTGGGAGAAAATGATTAAAAAATGTAATTGAGACATCCCCACAAGTTTTCGCTCACCTTGGCATCTTGGCTTCTGCCATCCATAGGAGGTCCATGTTGCAAGCAACGATAGGTATATGTGGATATGGCACAGAAGCTAATTCTACTCCTGGATTCCCATTGCTCAGGAGTATATCGATGATCAACTGAAGACAAGTTTCCCACCTGACTGGCTCCCCCAACAGAATTATTCCTAAAGTTGGGAGAAAGCCAGACAACTTTTTAAACAAAGCATGTCCGCGTGGCACACTTTCTAAAATTTTTTACATTATTCATTAGATTGTCCACAACCTTTTTTCTATTTGTCTGGTGCTATTTTTAGCCTGATCAAGACCATAAATTAAGTCTGACCTACAAAGAGCAAACGGTATCTTTAAAACTGTATCCTTAAAATGCAAAGGTACCCAACAATAGTTACCTTCTATGACGGGAAAGTCAATGGTTGGAGGGGGCTATAAAAAAAAGAAATAAATTTTAAGCAAATGAGCCAAGGTATTGCCAGAGAAAATAATCAAATTTAGAAACAAATTTTATTAAGTCCATAAAGCAGGAGAGGTCCAGCTGGATCTTATTTCCCTCCCAGAAATTCCATCCCCAACATTTCCTTTTTCTGAACAAAAGACTTCCTTTCTAAGAGAAATGACTCAGTGAAGAGAGCAGAAGACTTAGCTTTAAATAATTTATAGTATGTACAGGCTGTGATCAAACCAACCGATTGATTGATTTCTGAGTAAAGTCAACAGGCTGTCCCAACTTGACAGAATATGGACAAATAGGGCTGCGTGTTATCTGCAAAAACCTAACTTTGTCTATATTGAGAATAGCACTTTTTAAAGCCAGATAATGTTCTATCTACCAGCACTACTTCAAATTAGGTATAATAAAATCCTCGGCGCAGAATGCATTTGTCCATGTGGCAATAAGGAAATTGAAACTACCTTACACCTCTTACGATGTTGTAAATTGTATAGGGACATAAAAGTTTATCTATATTTCGCTCCTACATCACACTTTTTTCTATGCCCAGTTAATACTTGCCAGTTCTTTAGGCCGCCGCTTCTGATCAACCATATCCAACAAAGGAAATGCTTTCCTGATGTCTTCAATGGTGAGAATACGCTGAAATCCCAAGCTATTTCAGATGGTCAAGGAATAGTATTTTTCCCCCCGAAGAAAAATGATCAGAAATACTGGTAGTCCTTGACTTACAACCACGTTTAACAATATCTTGAAGTTAAGACAGCCTCGGAAGGCACTTGGCAACCAACCGACATTTACAAGGGTTACAGCATCTTGTGTCCAAGTGGTTGCAATTTGTGACCTTCCCAGCTGGCTTCTGACAAGCCAAGTCACTTGGGGAAGACAGATTTGCTTAACCACCATGTGATTCATATAACCACCGGGATAGATATGGACGTTAATTTTTAATTCAGTATCGTTGAACTCATTGCTACTGGAACTCTTTCATTTCCATTTAAAATGCATTAAATGGTAACTGAAGTCCCACAGCCCAACTTTCTTTACCTCGTATGATTGTTCTTGGTGGGTTGCCGTTTACTGTAACGACCAGATTTTTCAGTTGATGCAAACTGTGCACCATTTTTCAATTTACAAGCTGACCACGTCCTATTTTGAAACTGAACGCCCCATTTGGAAGGAGAAATACATGATCATTTCTTTCAGGATTGTTCTGGGATTGATGTGTATTTCAATAGTGATTCCCTCATGATTACATAGAAGTGATGCATAGATTAATCAATTACCATCAACCATCACTAATGCGGTGAAAATTGTTCCACTATTAAGGACAGAGGAGATATAATAATCCACCTTAGATACGACCCAGTTTTCTGAAGAAGACTCCAATACTGGCAATGTAGAAAAGAACGGGAAGATGACCAAAAGCAAAACGGCTAGCCAAAGTTACAGTGGCAAAGAGTATAAGATCTGAAAGACCAGCCAAGGACAGATGATCACGGAGAAAATCTATGTTGTCACTAAGAATTGACAATGATTTGATGGCACATAATCAACCAATCAATTTATGCAAAACTATGTTCCTCAAACCATCACACTGTTATCTTAGTTCTTCCTCTTGTCCATACAACGGATGAGGCCACAAGAGTATTTGGCTTGGGATCACCTATTGAGTGACATGGGACTTCAGCCCCTTCTTCTGACTCTATTCCAAAGTAACAGAGGGGCTAC
Organism: Oxyrhabdium leporinum; assembly: GCA_032468155.1. Taxonomy (NCBI): domain Eukaryota; kingdom Metazoa; phylum Chordata; class Lepidosauria; order Squamata; family Cyclocoridae; genus Oxyrhabdium; species Oxyrhabdium leporinum. Next base: position 68,837 of record JANHFL010006215.1, read on the forward strand.
AGTATTGGCCTGGAACCAGTGAGATCTAGCTTTAAGTTGCCATTCCTCCAATGGAGTTAATTGCATGATTTGGGCCTCTCACTGTATCTCCACCAACGTACTTAAGGGGAAATCTCTATGTCTGCTATTCTGAACTAGTTGTACCCATTATGTAACAGTGTTTCTCAACATACAACTAAGGAAGTGGGAGGAAAAGGAAGAGAAAAATTTTGGAAACCGAAAAGGATACTCCCTGGCATTTTGTTCCACAGGACCTTGCCCACACACAAGCACACACTTGTCATGGAGCTGGTGGAAAAGTCGCAATGGACTATGGGAAAGGATTACCCATTCAGGAGATACCTGAAAAAGAAAGACAAAGGACACGATAGCTAACCAGCTTTTCACCAAAGACTGCCATCATAGATCATTTGCCTGGTTAAATGCCCAGATGATTTCCATCCCATTCTAAAGTGGACTGGAAATAAAACAGCTTCAAAACTGAAAGACCCCTAGATCCAAGATGAAGGACAGATAACCCACCTCAAGTCTAGAACCATTATAGAATTGGGCATCCTTGCACATTTGTTTAAATAAATGGATACATAAATAGTAAAGTTTTTATATGGTTGATATTCTAGTTACTAGCTGCACCTAGACAGGTCTAGATATACATGTTGTGGTTATCTTTTGGTTGACTTAGCATAACACACTGACCTTTAAAGATTGGTCAGAAATTTATCCAAATTCAGGAGTGGCTAATACAGTCATGCAATGTCACAATTTCATCAGCTTTATTGGGTGCCAATTTTTTTTCCAGGCCAATGTAAGGTGTTGATGCTGCCACTTAAACAATTTGGAGCCAGATTATCTCAAGAAACTTTTCTTTCCGTATGTAGACATATGCATCTCCATCATAGGCCTTTCCCTATATGTGTGTTCTTTCTTAGTTACAAGAAAGAAAGCCTTTCTATTCCTGACAACTCAGTTTTCAAATATTTTTCCTCAAAAGCTAACCTGGTGTTTACACTGTTATTTGTTTAGGACTGGAATAAATGATTCCTCTTCTCCCAACAATCTGAGAAGTGGGGCGATTTTGGAATGATGTACCTGTTATTATGGTAGGAGTAGGGAAAAATGTATCTACAGGTAGTCCTTTTCATTGCTAAGCAAGAGAACGGTTAAGTGAGTTTTGCCCAATTTGTCTTGCCATAGTTGTTAAGTGAATCATTGAGGTTGTTCAGTTAACAATATGGTGGTTAAGTGAATCTGATTTCCCCATGGACTTTGCTCATCAGAAGGTCACAAAAAGTGATCGTATGACCCCAGGACACTGCAACGTCATAAATATGAGACAGTTGCCAAACTTTTGAATTTTGATCATATGACCGTGGAGATGCTGCAACGGTCATAAGTGTGAAAAATGGTCACAAGCCCCTTTCAGTAACTAAATGAATGGTTGTGAGTTGAGGACTATTGGTACTATTAATGCATCAGCTTGGAAATAAGAGCGAGCCAGTTTGGTCTAGTGGTTTAGGCACCAGGCTAGAAACCAGGGGACCGTGAGTTCAAGTCCCACCTAAGGCATAAAAGCCATCTGGATGACTTTAAGCCAGTAACTCTCTCTCTCTTTCTCTCTCTCTCTCAAACACACACACACACACCTCAACCCACCTCACAGGGTTGTTGTTGTGTAGAAAATAGGAAGAGGAAGGAGTATTAGGTATCTTTGCCATCTTGAGTCTATTATTCTAAAAATAATAATGTAGGGATACAAATAAATAAATAAAATAAAATGAATAAAAAATAAATAGGAATAATATCCAAAAAATGGACTATCATTCATTCATTTCTTTATTTATTTGTATCCCACCTTTTACAAATAACTCAAGGTGGCAAACATATCCAACATACCTTCCTCTTCCTATTTTCCCCATAATAGCAACCCAGCGAAGAGGTTTGGGCTGAGAGAGTGTGACTGGCCCAAGGTCACTCCACCAACTTTCATCTTAAAGCAAGAGTCAACTCACAATCTCCAATTACTAGCTTGGTACCTTAACCACTAGATCAAACCAATATATGCAATATTAGTTGTACTAAACCAATTCTGTAGTGAGATTCTGTTAGTTGAGCCTATGAGTTTGGGATAAGTCTTACCAACTTCAGATACCAATGGCCAATTGCAAGGGAATGGAAAACTTGCAGTCCAAAATAAATTGATGCAATCAGTTGTCCACTCTTGCCCTAAGTTTACTATCAGACAGTATAGGTTTTCTTTTTCCTTACAAAGATCCTACATAAGACTTAGAGAATTCTTAATACTTCAGAAATCTACTCTTGTAGTCAGCCATTTACTTGATAACGTAAATCATCTCGATACCTTAAATCCAAGGGCTTCCGTCAGTTCCTCAGCCTTGCTATCCCGAGAACAATTCCCTGCATTGGTTACAAATGCAACTGGCACACGGAAGTGACCCTTCACATTTGTTAGTTTCTGGAATGCCTTCTTCGCAGCGGGAATGACTAACCGGCCCCGTAAAAGCACTCCGTCAATGTCAAAGAGGAATCCAAATGAAGGAGACGTCAGCTGCAGCGGATAAAATTTCAAAAGGAATTGGGATTAGGTGCAACGTTAGTTTTAAGAACAACAGTGAGAATGAGTTGCCTTAAGAGCTTTATCAAGACTATGTTTCCACAAAAAGATAAGCAAAGGCAAGCTAAATATTTCCAATCATTTATTTATTAAAACATTTCAACCACCATTCTCTATCATCTGTTCAAGGTAGTGACCAAGAATGCTGCTTAAAGCTAACACTAAAAACTCACAGTCAATAAAAAGCTGATGTAGAAAGTATCTCTATTAACAGTAGCTTCTCAAGGAACCAATTCATTTCACAAGGTCTCCAAATAAGTGGGCCGTTCTTGATTTTTTTTAAAAAAATCAGAAATTATATATATATATATATGCTAAGCTCCAGTAAATTATTCCAAAAACCCAGGCTCATCCTTGAAACATTCATGCTCACAAAATGGTTTGGGACCTCAAAGTATTATATATCAATAGGTAAGAGACTTTGTAAGAAAGTCACTTGGAGATATCTATGTAGTAACTCAAGAAATCTGTATAGTAACTCCAGAAAGGAGTCAGGACACGAGAATAAAAATTAGTTTGTATTTCTCTTCCTAGCAACATTTCTTCAGCTTAGTGCTTCTCAGCTCCTGTCAACATGGAAGCATAGCCTCCTATCCCCCATAACCAGATCGCCAAGAGGGGCGGTGAGCAGAGGATCCAAGGGCCACAGGAAGGTAAAGGAACATGGGCTGTGGACTCTTGAAATACAGATCAGGGGGGAATATATCTGACAGCGTTTTACAAGGTGATCTTCCAGTAACCTTCAAACTATCTATTGCACTTGAGAATCACAGTCAGAGCGAAACAAGGAATCCTGGCACCTGAATCACCTTCAACAGCTCAGGCCACTCTTAAGACCAGCTGGATGCATTACCAGCGATGCAGACTTGATAAGAAACCCACAGTTACCCAGAGTTAAACCATTCCTGTCCACCCGTCTTGCCATGAAAGTGAATTTTAAGCCAACCCACTTAATACAAGTAGTCCTCGACTTACAACCACAATTGATCCCCAAATTTCTGTTGCTAAGTGAGACATCTGTTAAGTGACTTTTGCCCATTTTTACAATTTTTCTCGCCATGGTTGTTAAATCCATCAACGCAGTTGTTTTAATCACACAGTTATTAATTAATCACACGGTGGTTAAGTGACTCTGGCATCCCCAATGACTTTGCTTGTCAGAAGGTTGCAAAAGGGGATGATACAACACCCCGGGACACCGCAACCATCATAAATAGGAGTCTGCTGCCAAGCGCCTGAATTTTGATCACAGGAGCAGGGGGGATGGCGTAAGGCAGTGGCCCCCAACCTTTTGGGCACCAGGGACCGGTTCCACTGACAGCGGTTTTTCCGTGGACTGGAAGGGGCATGGTTTTGCAGGCCACCTGCATCCCGCAGATGGGGCTACCCTGGTTTGGGTGGACCGGTTGCTGTTGGGGATCCCTGCTGTAAGGGTTGCAAGTGTGAAAAATGGTCACAGGTTGGCTTTCCCCCCCCCAGTGGTGTTGTAACTTTGAACGGTCACTAAACGACCTGCTACAAGTCGAGGACTACCTGTAACCGGACCGGCTTCATTATTTATATCCCCTTTCCACGTTGGCCCATGTGAGCGCAAAGGCGAATAGTGCTGGCAAGCATTGGGAGGTCACCAAACCGAGAACAACTATCAGAAAGCCTGAGCTTCAGAGGGAATCCCCTTTACAATCCCGGCCAGGGAATCCCCCGCCAGCTCGAAAGAGAAACGGCTGGAGGCGAGCGCGCTTGCAAGGGCGACGGAGCCCGGCAGGCCGTTTTGCACGGACGGCTGCGGCGACGAAGCCCGGCAGGCCAAAGTGGAAAAGACCTGCGGCCTTTTGGTCCGGCTGGCTCTCCTTGGAAAGGTCACCGGCCCCAAAAAAAACAAAACCCAAACCACCCCCCTACTCCCCCTCCCCCGAAGGCAGGAGGACGCCCGGGAGGCTCCGCTCACCTGACGGAGCCCGGTGGCAAAGCCGCGGCTGAGGCTGGACAAGCGGCCGGATCCGGCCTTGCTTTGCTCCGCGTCGGCTCGCGGCGCCCTTCTCAGCGCAGCTCTGCACACAGGGCGCCAGCAGAGCAAAGCCATCCGCCCGCCCGCCTCGCTTCCAGCCCGGGCAACCGTCGCCCGCCCTCCAGCCCCTGTCCTAGCCCGCGGGATTGGGGGGGTGGGGTGAGAGAGAGAGAGAGAGCGAGCCCTGGGGCAGCCAATCTTGGACAGATCACATGGACCGCTGGGAGGAGCCAGGAACTACAGTTCCCAGGTTGCGCTGCACCCCGGGGGTAAGGTGCCAGGGGGGGGGGCGGTAGGTGGACCAGAGCTTCACCCCGAAGCGGCTCTTTGGGAACCCGCCAGGCAGGAACCCTAGCAAGGGGGTTTCGCGGACTGCGATGGAGCCAATCCGACGGCTCGATCTCAGGATCCACCCGAAGGGAGCCCCTTAGGTCTGGATCACCAGGGATTCAACCCTGGTGGAATTCAAAACAGGGGTTTGATCCACTTGGCAAAGTTTTGTTTTGTTTTGTTTTAAGATGGGGTTGAGCCGCTGCCCCGCTGGCTGGGGGTGAGGGGGTGGAGAAGGGGGAGG
>JANHFL010006217.1:6990-17285 GCA_032468155.1 Oxyrhabdium leporinum
TAGTTGTTGTGAACCGCCCCGAGTCTTCGGAATGGGGCGGTATATAAATTAGATCAATAATAATAATAATAATAATCACTCTACTTCTTGTGGTTCTTTACAAATCCAGGAAGCTGACTGAAGAGTTTCAGAAGAGAATACCATGACCTGGCATTTACAGCTCTCCAGGTTTTCTGAGCAATCCCATCACCAAACAAGTGATTTGCTAACATGTCTAGGTGAATGGTTCTTTTTTAAAAAAACACACACAAACAAACTTGCAGACATTTTGCCGAGCAAAACACTACAGAAAAAGAAGGATGACATGCACTGTCAGTTGTTTGCACTACTTTCACTGAACATTATTGGAGTTAGTACAGTAATTTGCAGCCACACTCCCCCCCCCGACAAGCAAGCTGAGAGAATGAGGGCTAACCATGTAAAAGTGTATTAATTTATTGTGCATTTTCCAGGGGGCAGGACTGCCGTCATTGGCACATGTCACCTTAGAGGTTGATGGGAAGCAAATAACTCAACTAATTTCATAAGTTTTACTGACAGGATGGGGATGAGGGGAGAATAGTGGAGTGACTTCCCATTCTTTTTTTGGGGGGGAGGGGACTATTTTCAACCTGCATTAATCATGTAGCCAGGGCATCTGTTTTCATAGGTTTACAATAGTAGAGCGGAGAATTTTGGTACTTTTTAACTAGTAATGCGTAGTAGTGTCTGGAGTGCTTCCCCTTTTCTTCTCACAGATCACTTTGAGATACTAAAGGATTCCAATAGACACATTTAGGATTAATGCACATTATAGACTGCAGTTAAAGCCTTTAACAGATGAAAAATGCCTGTAGAATTTGCAAATTGATTTCAGAATTATAGAATCATAGGACTCCAGTCCTTACGTTTGCAACAACTGCAACATCCCCATGGTCACGTATCAAAATTCAGTATTTACAATGGTTGCATCACAATCCTGGAATCGCATAATTGCCATTTTGTGTCCTTCCTAGCTGCCTTCCAGCTGACAAGCAAAGTCAGTGAGGGAAAGTGGAGTTGCTTAACAACTGTGTGATTCATTTAACAACTTCAGGGATTCACTTAGTAACCATGGCAAAAAAAGAGGTCGTAAAATCAGGCATGATTCACCTAATAAATGCCTTGCTTAGCAATGGAAATTGTGGTTCCAATTGTAGTCATAAGTTGAGGATTACCTGAATGCAACAGTTGTAAATCAGCAAATTCTATTTTTGTGTGCCTGTATTTGTATCTGTATTTTGAAGTGGAAGCAGACTTAATCTAATGTTTCGGATCCCTAAAGTTTAATAAGACCCCTGGAAGTGACTAGAAAAATCTCCTGAAACCATCTTGTTTTTCTCTGTGGGGTCTACCATAATTACACTGTCACCATAGCAACATTTAGTTTGTGATGAGGCACCTGGCTAGCCAACATTTTATTTATATATATATAGTGCAGTTAGGAGTGCATGCCTATATTTTGTAAAAACAGCATGTCTCTGTGGTACTTTAAAGCTCACTGTTGACAGACTAGCCAGCTGTTTGACAGGATATGCACCCCAGAGTCTATCCACTGCCACACTGAACCAAATCCCTGGCAGCTGAAGAATATAAGCCTCTTTCCCTTATAAAAATACAATCTAAAATTAGGTGTATCCTTTCGAATTCCATATAAAATCCTGTATTCTTGCATAATCCCTGTGCAACTATGCACAGCATCATCAGAAAGAAACAGATCACAAAGTAATCTCCTTTTGCAGTTGTGGCCCAAACCAGTTTCACTTAAAGAAACCAAATCAGAGTGATACAACATAATTTTGTTTGGATGTGATAAAAAAAAAATACAGTATAGATTGGACCCCCAGCAAAGCTGTGATACTTTGTTGAATGGCCATGAGCAAAAGTAATACCAGAACTTATATATCTTTGGTCCCTACATTGCAGAGGGAAGACAAAGAAAAAGGCAGAGACAGAGGAAATTGCAGTGTGATGTCATAATAATTTTAACAAACCTGTATGATTTATTTTTTCCTACTAGGTCAGTGTTTTAGCCATACTATCTCTGAGACAATTGTCAGTGAAAGGAAACAAAGTTTTTGGATAGTTCTCAACTTACAACCAGTCATGTAGCAACTGTTCAAAGTTGTGGCGGACCTCCTTGGGGTTACTTACAATCTGGATTTGAAGTTCTGATGGTCACACTCCTCCCATGACCATGTGGCCACTCTTTGGGTAGCTGAGTCACATTTAAGGCCGTTGATTCCCTGTATAATTGTGGCATTCACTTAACAACTGCCACAAAAAAAGGTTGTAAAATTGAGTCCGTCACATGGGTGATCCAATTTACAACCATCATGAATGTGGTGGGTCACTACTCAGAGCCATTTTAGTTTTCTGTGAATGTTTTCTTATGTTAAACAGTTCATATGTAACAGAATGACAGAGTTGGAAGGGGCCTTGGAGGTTTCCTAGTCTATCCCTAGCTCAAGCAAGAAACCCTATACCATTTCTCTCTCATCTCTCACATGTCTACTTTTACCACCATAATAATAATTTACTGAACACCTGCAATTAGTTCTGTGTTGCCATATCACAAAAAAGTATATAACAGAGGTGAAAAAATGTGCAGGAAATGGCAATCTTATTGATCAGGAGTCTCAAATGTCTTCCCTATGAGAAGAGACTGGAAAATTTCAGACTAAAAAAAAGTATTGAGATTATAAAGTCACTCATGGGATGGAGAATGTTTTTCTTCTTTCTCAAAATCCTAAGCTCATCCACTGAGAACAATTAGAAGGAAACTTAACACAGATAAAAGAAAATATTTCTCAAGTAGCATATAAGTGTTCAGAGGAATTGATTTCCAAAAGATATGATGGCTACTAACTTGGATGGTTTTAAAGGGTGACTAGAGAATTCATGGAGGTCTCTTAGTGGCGATTAATCTTGAAGATTCAATGTTATCCCTGCAGTGGGAGCAGAAGGTCGGACAAGGAATAATGGATGGAAACTGTACAAGGAGAGATTCAACCTGGAAATAAGAATAAATTTTCTGACAATCAACCCATGGAACAGAAGTTGCCTTGAGAAGTTGTGGGAGCTTCATGACTGGAAGCTTTCAAGAAGAGACTGGACTGCCATCTGTCAAAAATGGTGTAGGGTCTGCTTGGGTAGGGGTTTGGACTAGATAACCTACAAAGTCCCTTCCCACTCTGTTAATCTAAGAATCTAAGAGTTGGGAGAAGGAGATCAAAGGTGAAAAAAAGGTACATCTCCACCTATTTCTTAAAAGCAAGTCCTGTGCGTGGAACAAAATGTTGCACTAAGATGGCCCCTTGACTGATTCAGCAGGTTTATTCTTAGGACAATTCAGCAGCAGTCTTTAAACAAAATCATGAAGAAAATTAAATTCCATGAATATATTATTTTCTAAATTTATTTTCATAGGATGAGGGACTTCGTTGGCAATTTTGTTTTACATCTTCCCTGAATGAATCTTCTTCTGAGAATGAACCACTAGATATGATAAAGGCTTTGCACATCGCTGGACCAGAAAACCCAGACATAAATGTGAACTGGTGTAAAAAAACAGAAGTCATTACCTGACTCAGAAGGAGAGATCAAAGTCCTCCCAAGCATGAATGAATATGGGTAGTTGAGGCTTCAGAATCCAGGATAAAGTATGTGCAAAAGAGAAAGATGGTGATGTTTTTTTAGGAAATGGGAGGACAGATTTTTGGCACACTGTTAATTAAAATCTTTTCATAAATCATCTGATATTGTTGACACAAACAGTGCTAAAATGCATCTTTCAGTTACAATACATTACACAATACACTAAATTACCAAAAAAACCCTAAATTTCTCAACCAAAAAAACCCAAAAAAAACACCTAGATGAGTTGGAATGGCTTCAAGAAACCAGAAGCACAAAAGAGTGAGGTATCATCAAAAAAAAAATTCCTTTGGTCAATCCTTTAGAGAGAACTGAAGCTCTGTGAGAGCCTAATCCAAAATTCAAACTAATTTTCATGAAAATTATGGAACTGTTTTGCTGGAAATGTTGTTACTTGTTGAATCCCTACATGTGCTCTGAAAATGTTTATGGAGTCCAAAGTATGCACATTTATTTCTTAAATACAATTTCCTCAGATAATCCTAAAAGAAATAGGGTCGTAGGTGAAAAATTACATCCCTGGGGATGTAATTTACAGAGCCATGGTTGAATAGTGGTTAGAATGCAGTATTGAGGCTAACTCTGAATTCCACTGCCAGGAGTTCAATCCTGACCAATTCAAGGTTGACCTAGCCTTCCATCCTTTTGAGGTCTGTAAAATAAGGATCCTGATTGTTGGGGGCAATATGATGACTCTCTAAACTGCTTAGAGAGGGCTGTAAAGCACCGTGAAGTGGTATATTTCTCAAAACAGAAGGATGAGTGAAAGGGCAAAGAAAAGATTGCAAGCTCAATTGTGAAAAAAAAAGCTCTCATTCTTTTTGCATCTGAAAGATACAGTTTCTCCACAAAAGTCCAACTTTCAAGACCTCATTAAAGGAAAATATTCAGCTCTTCAAGTTGAGTATACCTAGACATATCACCATTTTCTTTTATCATGTGTTTAGGTATATCACTGTGGTGTTGTATCTCTTCTGACAGATTAAGGATTACAAGGGAACAGAATAAAAAAAGGGGTGGGTGGGAGTATGTACTGTATTCTTCTGGCATTAAACGAAGGGACCAAAACAGAGACACTGTGTCTGTGGCAGCATGGAGATTCTTATCCACATATCTACAGGAAGTACACCTTAAGCTTATACATTGGTGATATCAAACTCTGAAGGGAGCATTCCTTCATCTTTGGTGGGAACGTGATAAAATTTCTAATTTCTAGAAGAAAGTTTTCAACAAGATGATATATAGTATATACTGTAACTAAACAGAAAACTGATTTTTCTCTACTGTTGGGCTTACTTCATAGGTTTGATTTTTACATTTACTTTTGCAGCCATTGATTTTTGACTTTTGCAGGCCAAATTAAGGATTACTAAGTAATGGAAATATCTAGAAACATTGGTGCTAAATGTTATAAGCCTTTTCTATACCACTGCTTGAAAATGTTTCTGATAACATCTGCTGGTTGATAATGCAGGAAAGCAAATCTTTGTTCTATCAGGAATAGTTGGGTTTTATTCTTTATATAAGAGATAAGCATTCTTTCAAAGTATCTGTATCACTAATGTCAAAAGTTATAATGAAAAATGAGGGTGCAGATGAATTTCCTGTCTTTCCTTATGCACTCATTACAGATAGTCCATTCATTCAGCAACCATTTGAAGTCACTATGGCACTGAAAAAAAAGTGACTTGCGGCCTGTTCTCATGCTTATAACCGTCGCAGCATCCCTACAGTGAACTGAGCAAAGTTCAGGCAGCTGACAACTGCTGTGTATTTACAATGGTTTCAGCTTCCTGGGATCACATGATCACCATTTGCAACCTTCCCAGTTGGTTTCTGCAAGTATGACTGTGGAAATGGCCCTGCAGTCATGTGATCCTTATTTCTAACCTTTCCAGATGACTTCCAACAAAGTCAATGGGGGAAGCCAGGTTTCCTTAACAACCGTGTGATTCATTTAACAACTGCAGTTGATTCGCTTACCAACTGTGGTTAAAAATTGGGTGGGCTTATTTAACAGCCGTCTTACTTAGAAATGAAAATTTTGGTCCTAATCGTGATCATAAGACAAGGATTACCTGTAGCGATTTGCAATTTCCTAACCTCCACCCTTTCATTAAATCTTGAAATAAATAATTGCAAGAGACTCTTGCTCTTTTGGTCCCCTGCTCTCTCTTTCTTCTTAGCTTTTCATCAGCATGGGCTTAATATTTCTTTTGGGTATTAATTTTATTTCAAATTTGACATTTTATCCTTTTTTAAAAAATTAATAGCTTTGACTATTTCTGAAAAGGAAATGAAGAAAATGTGTTTATGCATATTCAAATATATAAGGGTACAGTTATTAACCACTCCAATTAAAGGAACAGGGAGCCCTTGTCTGGACACTGTTAGCGGGCCAAATCAAAACCTTACATATAGAGTGTTGTTGTGTGTATAGTAGAGTTTGGGGCAAGACACCTTAGCAACTTGGTTGTTCAGCAGACATATTGCATGCATTAAGAGAGAGAGAGAGAGAAAGAGAGAATTCTTAGTCATAGAAATACTGCACAGTTGCATCTCAGGTAAGTTACTGCTGAACAAAACTCTGCTTGGCGAGGAGAATCAATAGGAGCTCTTCTTTTCTAGTAAATCACTGGAGAGCTTTTGATTATATCAGATGAAGTATTTCTTAGGTCGTTATCTATCTGCCTCACAGTCTGCACTATTTATTTATGCTGCCATTTTGAGAGGAAGGAAAGAGAGGTAAATTCATTTTCCTTTTTCCTTTTTTTAAAGTTTTGTACTCCTTGAGCAGGGAAATCGCTCTTCAAATTTGTCAAAAGGAGGGAAGGGAGGATATATGATCATGCAATATTTAATTCAGCTTTGTAATGTGCAAATTTGAAGGCTGGAAAGCTTCCAAAATCTAGTGCAAACATGCCCACACTTCAATGTTCTCTGTTGCCGATAACATAATGAATAGAGAACAGAGAGAGGTGGATGTGGGGATGTGAGGCAGGAGAAGATGGAAACTGGACAAATGAGGGAAAACAGAGGCCATATTTCACATACATCTGAGCCAGACTTCCATCACATTTTTTTGTGCTGCTTGTTATATGACCAAATTGCTGTCTCACAAAATTGTCTGGTAGGATACCAGAGGCAGACATGGCAGGTACTGTCCATTAAATGGAAATGTACCCCTTGATGTCTGTGATACACAAAGTTCTAATTAATGTTAAGGTTCAAAACCTAGAACTACTGGACAAGACCAGGCAAAGGTTAGAATTTCCAATGAGTTGAAATCATAAAAGACATAAAGTTATGGATCTTTTTTCTAGTATCTTATTGATCTCAGGAAGAAGCTGTTAAACTGGGAACCTCCGGAGTGTACCTGAGCACTACCAGCAATAATTAGCCTTGATTGATATGCTAGCTTGCTTGAGAGTAAAAACCATGAGAAGATGTCTTGATTTTTTAAGGATGCTGTTTTGAAACAATCTGGCTTCTCTTCTCTTTGACTCTTGAAGTATGTAGCAGCTAGATCAGGGGTGTCAAACTCAATTTCATTGAGGGTTGCATTAGGGTTGTGTTTGACCTCGGTGTGTGTATGTGGCCAGAGTGAGCGTGGCCAGCTCGATATCACTCCTGTTGGGGGCACCCAAGTGCTCTGCCAGCAAAAACAGGCTCCTGAGCTCCATTTTCAGCTGCCTCCTTCAACCCTCTGCCAGTGACAACAGATCTCGGGAGGGCTGCATGTGGCAGAGGGTTGCAGGAGGCCATGGCAGCAAAAAACGGAGCTCAGGAGCCTGTTTTTACTGGCAGAAGCACCGTGGGCCGGTCCTTTGCTTTTTCTAGGGTAGCCCGCCATGCCAGATCTAAGTACCCACGGGCCGCATCTGGCCCCCAGGCCTTAAGTTTGACACCCCTGAGCTAGATGGTCAAATCTCTGGATTAGAATCAGGCTAATGAGCATACAATGTGATGAACTTTGTCCCTTAAAGTGGATCTACCTGGTACCTCATCTGAATCTTCTATGGATAGAATCCACCGGAGAAGGCTTCCTTCTCTCCCTCTCAAACACATGCACTATGTAATTAAAATGATTGTGCTGTATTCCTTATGCTGTATTCTACTCAGAAATATAACTGAATTGTAGATAAGACCTGCAAGCTAAATATGCATTCTTTTGTACCTCTCTTTGTCCGCTTCTAACATTTTTCATCATGTTCCCTTTTGTATCTAATAGTCCCCTTCACTTTTGTCTATGCTCCACACACAGCAGCATTCCAGGCACAGGGCAAATCACTTTTGGTGGAAATCTGAAGTACCACCTTGTAAAATTAGGTCAAATACAGCATGTAACCTTATGGCCATAGATTGCTTATCCCGGGACAGCACTGGAGAATTTTAGGTAAAGCTATTTCTAGGCTCTAGTTGGGGGTGATTGAGATTGTAGTGTTCAGTCACCATATGAATTGGGTCAATCCCTTTTGCAAAGAGAAAATGAAGAAAATATTTTGATTTAAACATAGTTTTTAAACTTGTTTTTATTTTTGCTCAGGTCCTTTCAAAATTCCTATTTTATTAAAAGTGCAATTAAAAAGAATCAGACTCAACCTATTTTAAAAGTAGGAAAATAATAATTGAAAAATAGATTGATATTAGTGAAATTGCCCAAGCACTTCCCTACAGCAATTTTTAATAATTTAGTTTCTGAGTACACTTTTTCATAGGGATGCTATATGATGAAGAGGAATGTATCAAATTGCATTAAGGGTACACTGATTAAAATGTTGTGATGAACAAGCTCATGAATTTATCTAATTCATTAGGTTACCCCAGGGCCATAACCTTTGGTAATAATACCCTAAGGGGCAAAGCTAAAAATGTGCAAGGCAAATTGTACTGATTATGTGCAATCAAGTTGGTATTGTCTTAGCAACCACATAACTACATTAAACTTTCTCCAAGATGGTCTGTCCCAGCCTGGTCCTCTAAATCTTTCAGTGATGCAGCCATGTTCATTGTAATTGAGTCCTTCCAGTTGGCTGCTTGTTATCTGCTTTTTTCTCAAACCAAACAAGGAAACAAAACCACAACATCCTGCTGGGTATGTATTTTAACTTATGCCATTAACTGAATAATTTCTAGGTTCCTGGTTTGCAGTCTAATTTCCAGAGAACACCAATTAGCAATGAAGTTCTTTTAAATATGTACTGTGTTATTCCTGGAAGAATAAAATTCATAATGTGCTTAATAAGGCAAACAGTTGTACGATTTGTCTATATTTAGCAAGTAGAGTTTGGAGATTTCATCAGTCTCCCAGCTTCTTTCCCCCTTACATGCAGCAGTAGTGCACATTGCTTCATTGTACAAAATCTCCATAATAGACCATCATATTTCATAAAAATAGATTACTCAGATTTAAACTCATCGGGCAGCTCTACCAAGTGATGGAAAGGCAGAGCTGAAACTCAAAAGGAATTAATTTGATTCTGAGGGCCCCACATGTCATACATTATTTCATTTAAAATAACAGCTTCTCTACAGCCATGACCTGGATGACTGAGAATCTCCCTAGACATTTAGCTATGCACTTTGGAATGAACACTCTTCAAGTGGTGTTGGAGTATGAATGGATTTCCAGAGGGGAAAAAAAAATACAGATAATCCTGATAAGGGGCCTCAACGAGTCTCAGAAAGAGGACTAATGACCAGAGGACTGCAAGGAATATAAATCCTTCCATTCTCCACCATTCATTCAGAACTGAAGAAGTTTCTTGATTGAGAAGTGAAACATCTTCAAGCAAAGCAAGAAAGTCCAATGCCTTTTGAAAAAAAGCACCTTTGGGACAACCATGACCTGGATGATTGAGACTCTCCATACATAACTTCTGTACAGCTCAAATGGATACCATAGTAAATTGTGTTAATATTTTTAATAGTTAATAGACCTCCAATGGCTGACATTGTGGAGGTCTAAAAAGAAACATGGAAAGCGTGACATTTAAAATAATATTTGTAGAAATGAGCCATGGAAAACCATCTTGAAAATAAAGTAGAATCTATGTATTATCTTCCCTTTATTATAGATATATCATAAGGGAACTTAGCAACATTTGCAAAACCCTCCTCATCTCTCTGACTTTCTTTCAGAATTATGGATATATTCTGGATCATCCAGAATGTCTGCATTCTAACCTCAGTATTCAGGTCTCTAGAAATTAGATAGGAGAAATGCATTTGATCTCTCTGATTTTTCCAAAAACTTTCTGGAGCATCAATATTCTCTTAAATGCTCTAAGATGATACAAGCTGATACAAATATGAGTTTGCTTATTTCTTCCCTTTATGACTATATAGTGCACCCCATTGGTTTCATATTCAATTGTTTATCAAATACGTTATGCTAGAGACTACTTCTCAGAACAGGGCAGCACTGAACCAATGCATTAATAGAATAATGTCTCCCGTCTGTGAACTATAAACATATACGGTTATGTTCAAGCAGTCACTGAAAAAAAAAGAACATGAATGATAGAGCTTGCAGCTTTGCAGAACATGAGGACCCGGATTGTGGGGGCAATATTCTGAGGTATATGGGATTAATATACTGATGTAAGAGTATTGCTTAT
>JANHFL010006217.1:28611-43278 GCA_032468155.1 Oxyrhabdium leporinum
TGGGAATGCTGGTTTATCTAGACTGTTGGGAGGGGTGGATTTCATTTCTTTGTCCATGGATTTCATTTCTTTGTCCAGCCCTATGTCTCCTTTCAGAGAAGTTGCTTTCACAGTTGTGTTGATTACTTTGATCTATTGGAAATGGTGCACGGGAGATGGTGTTTCTTGACTGCTAAATGTACTGATTCAAGGATATCCCATAAAGAGTCTTATTTGTTCCACCTTTTGCATTTATTGTTGCTTTCCTACATTTGGAAATGTTCTCATGATTCAGACATTTGTAAACAGGGGGAATATCAACTAAGTATGTAAAATGGTGATCTGCATTTCCAGGCTTTGAATTCAAGTAATAGATTTTGAACATACGAATGATTCCCTGGTTTTGCTCGATTGACAAAGATGAATGATTTTTCATTTGTCACACACATTGTACATCTACTTTTTTTCATCCAGTGATGGAGAAAATGGATGCAGTGTCCAAAGTTGACTGCACTCCATAACGTTCGTTGATATAAATCACAATGAATCTTCCTGTGATAGCTCTCTCTCTTCTGAGACTCCTCTGATGGTCCAAGACATCACATTCAATCCAACCTCATGCATTTCTAAAGCCTTTGCTTAAAATGTTTTCCTCTGATCACCTGGGGAGGACACTCTGAATATGGTGATCTGCTTGTCTCATCTACAATCTCAAATGCTACTTACCCCAACTAAATCCACCTTCATATCTCCACCCCCTCCAATGGTTCTTATTCTGCTTCCTGGTTGTATTTTTTGAGCATCAGATCCTCTCATGCTATGTCATTTATCGGGGGATCTCCAGTATTTTCTGCTTGGGGCAATATATCAGTGTCTTCCCATGTGATGTTTAAACTCTTTCAGTTATCAATGAATGTTCTTCTCCATGTATTTGAGGGCATCCTATTGTTTGTTTGGCATCAGGGGGGATCCATCTCATTGCCATCTTGGGAATTAATTATTCCCCATATGGAGTATATGATTTGCAAGTTGAAGGTGGTTTTTTTAAGTAACCTATTAATTACTTTGCTTTCTCCCACCTTCACTTTCATTCCATCTAAAGAGAGGGAATTCACATTAAATGTTAGGGCACATAGAAAACTTCCAAAGGAGGCTCTCCTTTCATAGCACCTCTTTGAAGCTGTTTTGCATGTTCTTGCTTCTAAAACACAGTGAAACAAGTGCATTACTTCACTTCAAAGTTTCATCTGGCACCTCCAGTCATTGCCATATGCACAATAAATGGGCCAAATCTTATTGTAGCTACTGGAATTAGCACCTGAAGTTTTCAGGCAGCAAGAAACCCCTCATCAAGACTCATTATAGCTCCTTCTCACCTTGACAAGGTCTCCCAAACCACTATTGAAAGCAATTCTTCTAGGAGAGCTTGCACCATCTTCACCTCCCATAAATTATGCACAATGATTATAATTTATTGATAGTCACTCTTGTTATTACTGCTATTAGGTTAATTGCTATTTCAATTTAGATCTCATCTTTCTACCTTGAAGCATTTGAGGTGTCTAACCAGTCAAAATTAAAATAGAGAACAAAATTCAGCAAAGTAGAAACTAAGGCCCAATTAATCCAATTAAAAATATTTAGGTGTAAACTTGACGCCACTAAGGCTTGCAGCTGTCTGATGCCTTCAATCTACTGACTTTGAACTGCAGTTGAAGTCACCTAGCCCATTCTTCTGAAGTTGATTTTCCTTCCTCATGGGCTACTCATTTGCATCCTCATACCTGATGAAGCATTCGGAAGAACTCTAACATTCAACCGTTGGTGCCATTTAAATTATTCCTAGAGCAGTGAATATTCCGAAACCTGCACTGCATTTCTGGAACTGCTGATTTGCTTTCCTTTGAGTAGTAATTCACTGAATTTCTCTTTTCAGGGAAAATTTTGAACAAGGATAGCAGTGTTTGGAACAGCAATGTTCCAATGTCTTCCACAAGAAATCAACAGAAAAAAAAATAGCTGGAGCAGGAGGAGTATGCTATATTATTCAAAACTCTGAAGAATTTTTGCACTACAAGAAATAGTCAAAACAAAAATCTAAAATTATTTTTTCTTGCCAACCCCATCTGCATATCCATATCACTTTGTGTCATTTCCTAATATGGCTAGGCTAAGCTTCTTATGTGTCTTACTTTACAAACATTGTCTCCCAAACCAAAACTCATGGGGGAAGCTGATAATCATATATCTCTTAATTATATTTATTTCATTATTGCAGTTCTACTTTCGAGTTAGAATTTCCCTAGGGAGAATGGCAATTACAATAACAATAGCCAACTTTCACCTAACCACAAAGCATCAAATTTAACTTGCACTGCTTATAAGAGGTGATTGCACTCTAATGTTGATAGAGGACAATCAGTGGCTCAATATGTCTGTATTTTAGTATGCAAAACAACATTCTTATGCAGCCTTGCCATGTCAAATGTTTGCCTCATTTCTGCTACGCTTGCGTCTGGGAGTCTGACAGAGATGGATACAGCAGCATCAGCAACAAACTCTAATGTCAACAGATGTACAAGGAGGCCTCTGCACAAATGCTGCAATTTCATATTTTTGCAATGGAATATTTGACACAAATAAATAAGGGGTCCTTGGTCTCTCTGAGCTTGGTTGCTTTTTTTGCAGACATTTCGTTCTCTAGTTTGGGTAATGAAAGGTCTGCAAGAAACAACCAAACATAGGGAGCAATAAGGACCCCCTCATTTCCACTCTGAGCTACAAATATTCTTTTCTATTGCTACAAATGAATAAGTTAGGACAGCATTCCCCAACCTTTCCAGATGGCAGCCTGGCGTGGGGGGGGAAAGGATGGTTTTGTGGGAGTGGCAGGTGTGCACACACAGCTTCAGTTGTGTGAGCAGTGGGTGCATGGACCCGCCACTTGTGTGAGTGGAGCTGTGGGTGTATGTGTGCTTACTCACCACTGGTGCAGCCCTGTTCTGAATAGGCTGCAGCCTGGTAGTGCACCATGGCCCAGGGGTTGGGGACCCTTGAGTTGGGACATTTAACCAAGTAGAACATCCCACGTGGCTCAGCCTGTTGCTCCCCCTGCCCAACTGCCCGAAAATCTCCATGCAGATAAGGCTTTTCTTGAGCAACTAATATTCCTTATTTTCATGGAGCTGGTAACATTGGGTAAATGAGTTGTATCTAGTCATTAGCCATTCTGTGTGTATTTGGGTGAATACAATTATCATATTTTATCCTGTAGGAATTTTTTTTTAAGAAAAAAAAATGAAAATTCATATTTATTATCATAACAGCTTTTCTTAATGTGGTCTTTTATACACATCTTTCTCTAATATATGTATGCTGCTATGCATTTTTTTCCCCACAAGATGTGCTTTCTTTATGTGTCTTCCCAAATATACACAATTTGCAATGCATTTTCTTTTCAGCTGGCAGCTGTATCATAACAGTCATGGAAGTGCATGGCTCCAAGGATAACTATCTTCCAATTACTTTGGGAACTGTAAATTTGTCAGTTAACCTAAAAATGAAGATTAAACAAAGTTCTTTAGCAGTACAAATGCCTAATTGTAACTCTCTTAATTTTTTTGTGAGTTTTCCATTTTTTTTCTTTTAGTAAGGAAAAAAAATGTTAATAAGGAAAACAGAAAAGCTTCGTAGCTGTTGTGTTCATACATCATATCATATCACATCAGTATATCATATCAGTATATCATACCATACCATGCCATACCATACAAAAAGCAATGGAAACAATGGACTGGAGAAGTGCAATTATTTCTCACTGCGCTCGTCAGACCTTATAAAGCTGCAGGGCAAGACATACATGTAGCTTTAATTCTTTTTAGAGGAGAAAAGAATTAAATGTTACAATTTATTTCTACTTATTGAGATCAGCACCAAATAGTCTGTGCTAGTGTGCAATATTTATGATCAAGTCAATCCATCTTTTAGGAGGAGAGAAAAGACAGATCCATTTAGAGCAGAACTGATTGCAGACAGATTACCTTTCCAGGATATGATCAAATTAACAACAGCATAAAACTACCATTAATCTCAACAGATTTTCCATAGACCTTAACTGTCCTGTTTTGGCAAAGACTTAAAGAGAAGATGCTTACCAACTTAATTAGTCTAATTAACTTATGTTAATAGACTCAATTAAACATATTAAGAAGATTAAAAAGGCTAAATGCCCTTTTCAACCCTAGCATACCAACTATTTCATGTGTATACATGTATGTGTGTATATAGGGTGAGATAAGTAGAGTTACATCTGCATTACCAAAAGATGATAGCTAAATAATATGCATAAAAGTAATTTAAAGAACAAAACATTGGAAAGTGAACTGCAATCTATGGAAAGAATCATAAATACCATACTTATTGATTGGATATGTACAAATAAATTCATGACAATTATTAACTACCCGACACAGGCCTTAATTATTAATGTCTTCTGTCATCAATATCTTCTGAATCCATGACTTTTGGCAGAAAAGTTTTGGAAGCAAAGAATACTGTAAATTGCCAGAGTTACCCTATGCTAAGATAGGTGGTCAATCAATTTAACAAATAATAAAGAAATGTATATCTGAGAGCAGTTGCATATTAAACTGAGTGTCCAACAATAAGTTTTTGTTTCATCCTACTTACATGAGTTGGCAAAATGTACAGCTGAAATGTACAGAACTATTTCATACAAGTTGTTGTGATAATACTCAAAGAGTTCATGGTTGCATCTGATTTTAAGATAAACGAGATTAAAGCTGGATGGGATATGAGATGGGATATGAGACCATGAGTTCCATTAGAAGAATGTTGGAAGGTACAGATAGGAAAATCCTGCAGCATTTCCAGTCATGTCAAATTGCCCTAATTATACCTGTTTAATGCAGCTATTGGCAAACGTGTCCATTAATAGTAGAAACTAGCACACTGTTACTAAGACCTGTGAAACGTCCATGCATCATCCCATTAGATACTTCTATTTGAATAATCACATAATCAGAAGACTGGGGAGTAACTTACAACCAATTGCCCTGAGCTTTTAAACAGCTTAGGCTGCTTCATATCTTTGGAGATCCAGAATGAAGACCTTCACAATCTTCCCAGGAAATGTCTACTGATTGAATTAGATGGTGTATTGCTTACTTTCTTTGTGTTGTTTACTTGAAGTACTTGAAGCAACTGCAAGAAATATCTAATGCATACACATTAATTGTTTAAGCATATTTTGGAAAGCCCTGTGAATACAGGAATGTGTTCAGTGGTAAAAGATGCATGCTTTATTTGCAAAATTGAGGTGGAATTTACAGCTCTGGGTAACTGGCACTATCCTCCCAACCCTTAGTAAGACCAACCCCCCCCAAAAAAAAACTGTTGGTAAGGAGCATGAGACAAAAGCATAACCTTTCCTCTAATTAGCCACAGCAGCGCTTACAAAGGCCATTCTTGAGATCTGTGTATACCTCCCAATAGTGTTATCTGAAGGACCTGGAGGGAAAGAAATGATAGGGTCTGCAATGTGATTTACTTTTCATGGAGTTCCTTTTTTTTCTATTCTCTTATTATAACTACATTTTAAAGGGCACCAGGGATGACCTGGAGAGTCTGTCAAATTAAAATGAAGACTCCTGTGGTTTTTCTCCTCTCCACTTCACTGAGCACACATATATGAATTGTAGGGGAAAAAAAACAACTCTCCAGAAATAGCAAGCAGCAAATAACATCCATCATGTTCTAACTATGGTGGCATCAAAGAATGTGGCACCACAATCTGTTTCTAACTAATCTTAGCAATAATTAAGATGACTGATCAAAGCTTTGATCATCAGGGGAACTGTGGCCTTGAAGCACTGATAAATTGCTATTCTTTATAAGGGCCATTGGATATAAAATATAAGGTAGTGGAGATAAGGTGAAATTTCTGGGGAAAAAATAGTCTTGTTCTATTCTTTCCTCCTACCAGCTCTCAAGATTCATTTTCTAGTGTTGTCTCCAATTATTTTTCTAATATATTATAGCATCTGTTTTTCCTCCTCCCTTGCCACTCACACACAACATAGACATGCACTGCTTCAGGCTGAGGTTAGTTTAGGTCATTATGGTGAATACAAAGTGGAGATCTCGACAAGGAAGTGAAAGGACTGAAAGGAAGACTATGTTATTCCTGTTGTCTTCCATTGAGGATCTGTATACTGTATGAACCAGAAAGAGGGCTGAGAAAATATCTACAGATCCCTCACATCCTTGACATAAACTGTTTTAACTTCTCCCCTCAGGATGCCAATATATGGCATTGCACACCAAAGCAACTAGACACAGGATAATCCCTCCTCCCTCATGCCATGTCTGCTAAACATCAAATTCCCATAGCACTGACTTATGCCTACCCATACTACCCATGTAGTAGGCTGTAATGCTATTATCCTTCTCATCTTCTTCATCTTCTCATTTCTCATCCATTCTCATCTTCTTATCTTTACTACTACTATCTATTGGTATCTTATGAATTATCACTTGTTGTTTATATCTTATAGTTAAAGAGTGTAACTATGATTTGTTATCTATGACCTGTCACGTTGGCGTTTGTTTGTACACTAAGAGCTCAAATCCCTTGTGTGTCCAATCGTCTGTTGGCCAATGTTCTGTTCTGTTCTGTTCTGTTAAGTCTCACCCTTGAGGAAGTATTGGATAAATTATTCTCTCCCTCTAGCAATTGAGTTTATCTTTTATATCAATTACTGTTCCCAATATAGATTGGACAATTTTCATGGACCACTTCCATAACAACTTCTTAATGTAATATTGAGCTCTTGAGTCTCTATCTTTGTTTCTACACAATCAGGGCTAGTATCTGGAGGAGAAAATTATATACAATTTTCTCCAAGATGTTAACAATGAAGGATGGAATATTTCTGTTCCTGAGAATCAGATGGCCTAAGAGAGGCAGGCCATTGTCAAGAAAACAAAAAACAGATTCACAGTTAGGCAGCTCTTGGTTTGCTCTCATTTATCAGTGAGTACAGACAGGCATGGTATCCCTATCCATTCTTGATTTTCTTTCCAACTGAGAAAGCAGGAGATGTGCTAAAATGTTTACCTGTTTTTGTTCTGCAATATTTTGGAAATAACCATTGCCCTATTGGGGAGCTTTGGGGATGAGGAAAATTATACTCTTGTGTGAAATTTCTTCATTAGTAGGCTTGTACAAAGCTCCAATCTGGAAACTTTTGATTCAAAGACTGTTTTATTGCATCTCAAAGGTGAACTAACTTTCCAAATCAAATTGTCAGGTGGAGTCAAAGTATTGAATGAAATTGGATACCTCCAAATCAGTACAGTTCATTCATACAACTTTTGTACATGTACTAAAATAGGTTTATCATAACTGAGGTAAAGGACCATATTTAATTAGCTTGATTCAACTTTGGGAAGATGTTTGAATTATATTGCATCAATTTATTGAATCAGAAGATGTCAGACCTAAGCCCAAAGATGACACAGTGGTATCCAAATAAAGTCCAGTTCTTTATTTGCTTACACCTAATAGACAGAATCATGCCTATAACTATCTAACCTATTAGATATAAAGGGCCCT
This sequence comes from Oxyrhabdium leporinum, assembly GCA_032468155.1. NCBI lineage: Eukaryota > Metazoa > Chordata > Lepidosauria > Squamata > Cyclocoridae > Oxyrhabdium > Oxyrhabdium leporinum. The sequence goes on from JANHFL010006217.1 coordinate 36,227, forward strand.
TGGTGTTATCTGAGCTTGGTGGTTTTCTTGCAGATGTTTCATTACCCAAACTAGGAAACATCTCTTGTTGCTGATGATGTTACCTAGTTTGGATAATGAAACCTCTGCAACAAAACAACCAAGCTCAGAGAACACCAAGGACCCCTCTTTTCAACCCTGAGCTATAAATATTCTCCTTTATCAGTTAATAGATACACCCTGGGAGATTCCGAGGTGTGGCTACCCTAATTTTTTTCCTCCCTCCTCCAACCAGTTTAGAACTCCACAGTTCTCTAATTTTGTGTCTCTTTCTAGAATCTCTTGCCACCTCACTGGGAAGCCATTGTGCAGTTGCTGAGATTTCTCCCTCACCCACCCATCCAACCTCCTTCTCCAGCTGTACATTACATCTCAGAAGTCCAAATTCAGAGATCTAATTCACAATGTATCTGAACTGGATTTCACTTGATTTGTATACCCTTATTGACTAGAGAATATAAAACCTTAGTAAGACCATACTTGGAATACTGCATCCAATCTTGGGCATCACATTGCAAAAAAATGTTGAGGCTTTAGAAAAAGTGCATAGAAGAGCAACTAAGATGATTAAAGGCCTGAAGACAAAAAGGTATGAAGAATGATTGCAGGGATTGGGTATAGCCAGGCCAGAGAAAAGAAGGACTAGGGGTGACATGATAGCAGTATTCCAGTATTTGAGTGCCTGACACAAAGAAGAGGGGCTCAACTTATTTTCCAAAGCACCATTGGACAAGGCAAGAAACAATGGACAGAAACTAATCAAGGAAAGAAGTAACCTGGAATTAAGGATAAACTTCCTAACAGTGAGAACAATTAACCAGTGGAAGGGCTTGCCTTCAGAAGTTGTGGGTGCTTCATCACTGGAGGTTTTTAAGAAGAGACTGCACAGCCACTTGTCTGGAATGGTATAGGGTGTCCTGCTTGAGCAGGGGGTTGGACTAGAAGAGCTCTAAGGTCCCTTCCAGCTATATTCTGCATTAATTCAAGAGTGGCACATTGATTGTGTTACCTGAATGACAGGACAGGTAAAGCTAGCTCAACACAGATTTCTGCCTAGGGTGAAGAAAAAGACAATGCCTTTTCAGCTTTACATGTAAAGAAAATGACTGGGATGGACTTGAATCTTATGCCTTATTTTTCCTTTTGATAAAAGTTCTATTTATTTTTTTCACTGACATGTTCCGTGACTGCTAACAAACTTTCTGTGGAACAAAGCATCATCTCAAGTTTCACACACACACACACCCCGAATAAAGTACAAATTTGCAGCTGTGTATCTTTTATTATGAGCTGTGGTGGCATAGTGGTTAGAGTGCAGTACTGCAGGCTATTTCTGCTGACTGCCGACTGCCTGCAATTTGGCAGTTCGAATCTTACCAAGTTCAAGGTTGACTCAGCCTTCCATCCTTCCAAGGTAAAATGAGGACCCAAATTGTTTAGGGGCAATAGGCTGACTCTGTAAACCACTTAGAGAGGGCTGTAAAGCACTGTGAAGTGCTATATAAGTCTAAGTGCTAAGTGCTATTATTATATTTGAATGTTGTTCAAGAAAGCATTATGTTGGGCTTGACTTTGTCTTTCTTTTCCCCCCCACTCTGTCTTTTATTGGAGTACAGTCAAAGAGGGCTTATCACCCACCCGTCAGGAGCTTTATTTTTTTCTTCCTAAAATGCATCTCATTGACCACTTTGTGACCCAGTACAGTGTACTAAGTGGATAACTGGCAGACTTCTTAAGTTCTCAGCTGTTTTCCTACAGGCACATTCACACACACATAACTTTAATCCAGGCTTACATGAAGCTGAATTGCACTGATATCAAATGCATTTGAAAATTGCTCCTAGGCTGGCGGAGGCTTTAGTTTTTACTGCTATCCCTCTGTAGTAAAACCAGAATTCAAGTCTCCGCATTGACCATTTCAGAACGAGTTAATTAATATGCTAAGAGGATTTCCACTAGTGTTGTAGGCCAAAAAAAAAAAAAAGGAAACCAATACTGAAGCATGGAAAACAAGTAGCTTGCATAAATGAACTACTCAGCAGTCAATTTTTACAACTCCATTGGGCTTAGAGACCATTTGAAAAAAGCCAACAGAACCTGGAATAAGGGACAATCCTTGATGGTAATTTCTATTTATGTGACTGTTTCATTAGAAGTAATTGTTCTTATTGGTATGTCATTGTATACTGTGCGATGTGTTTAGTCTGAAGCAACAAAGCTGGTGGGTGCTTTAAGCAGAGAATATAGACATATTACTAAGACCTTGCATTTACCTAAAGGTTAGATGCATCCATTGGAACTAATTCATTGAAGGGAGCTGCCAGCTGTTGCCAATTCTCAAATTCTGAAGTCAAGGAAGAGAGGATATGGAGCTAGCTGGATTGTCTGTCGCTGAAATAAAGCTGTCATCTGTTTTAAGGATGACTGAAGAGCTTCTGCAGCCACCTGCTTAGAATAGAACCATCCAGCATTGCTAAATAAATTAGGAAGCGAGTACAAGAGAAAAGATTTCATGAAGCAATCTCCTCACAACAAATACTTACAGGCAGGAAAAAAAATAATATGAACCTATTGGAGGTGGAAAAGCAATGCACAAATCCAAAAATATCAACCGTGCAACTTGGAGACATGACAATTTATTGAACCAGACAAAGAGATATGGTGTCCTGAGACACCTCCGATTTTATTTCAGAAAACACAGATTGACCTGCAATCACCTCATGTTGCCCAGAACAAACGCAATTGCTTATCCCAGTGAGTTTTCACAGAACTTCCACAGGATCATAGTACTAGACTAAATGTCTATGGAAATTCTCAGTCATCCAGGTCAGGGTTGTTCTACTGAAAAACTGAAGAAGCTTCTTGGATGAGAAGCAAAATATCTTCAATAAAAAACAAACTCCATTTGCCTTTTGAAAAAGCACCTTTGGTATAGTACTGGATTAATAAATTTAAGTAACATTTGTTAACCTTGTGCTTTCTGAGCGTTTGGAATAAAAAAAAAAATCTCATAATGCTTTTCCAGTGAGGGGTGTTACAGAACTTGTTTTGTTTATATATTTCATGGTTAATTAATTTCTGCATGCATTTTAATCTAAACTATACATAGCTATTTTATTTTTAAAATGCATATGTTGATCATTTTTGAGGTTTGACATGCAGTATGTTGCCCCATTTGGAATGTGACTCAAACAGTGGAAGCCATTTCAACTAAACCATCAGCTTGATTTTGAAAATGTGTTAATTTTATTTGACGCCAAAAATCGAGTCAGGTAGATTGAATCTGGAAATTCTCCAAACTGTTTAGGTAGTTTCATCTAAAAGCAAAAAAAAATGAAGTTGAGTGTATCATGTTTAATGAGTTCCATTTTCCTAGTTCCTTAAGTGTTCCAATCAGTGCCCATTGGTTTTCAGAATTCCCTTAGGTTTCAGGGAAAGAATACCTGATTTAAGAAAAGAAAAAGAAAAACCAGAGTTGGACATTAAGCACCATTGCTTTAATGAACCACCTCTTTGGCTTGTTTTCTACTTCATCGCATGACCTCGCATGCACCCTCTGGTGACTGCCATTTCATTCACAAGCTTTCCAGATTTTCAGTCTTCGAAGGAAATGTGAGCGAAGGAAACTAGTCTGTTGCAGGCTTGACTAGCTCTTGGTCTCATTTTGGCAGGAATCATATATTTTGCTTAATTAAGATAAGGCTATTGCTTCTTTGCACATTTCACTAATACAGAATTTATTGATGCAGTCCGACTTGGTGCTTTGGAGTGATAAAATACAGCTGACGCAGAAGCCAAAGGCATCCTCGGTTTGAAATTGGAAAGCTTGCTAATGGAGATGGATTTGTTGGCTTGAACCCAACATGGGTGCTCCTCTGAAACCCAAGAAAGAATTATACATGGTTTGTTTCATGTATTTATTTTTATGGATGTGACTTTGGAGGAGGAGGAAGAGGAGGAGTTTGAGGGCTGAGTGATGGTCCAGATCGGGGCTCAGAGACTGCTAGCCTGATGGAGCAGTCCGAGCTGGGTCAATCAGATGAGTGACAGGCTGAGAGTGAGAGAGACAAACCACAGCTGCAGTGAATTAGCCGGGAGGCTCCAGGTGAGGACCGGGAACAGCTGCCATCCATTAATAAGAAATTAATAAATAAGTGCAGTCCACACCTCCTCCAGATCCAAGTACACATAGGGCACAGAGGAGACAGGTACAATGATGGTCAGCTAGACTACTCATGAGGAGGTAACTTCGCTCCTCTTGACGGGCTGCACCTACTTAATCCTGCCATGAAGACTTGAGTGTTGCTGGAGCAATGTGCCCAGTTCTGTGTAGGCTCATGTCATGTATCCTGACCTGTTTGACTCATGGAATGTTTTCCTGGACTTCGTGTGTGCCCGCTGGACTTGGTTGCCTAGTGATTTTTGCCATTCTGAGCTCAGAATCCAAACCTGCACAGCAGGGGTATTTTCCGAGGACCTATTTGGGAGTTTAAACACTTGTAGAACTCTTACTGTTATGTGAGTGTGAGGGGAGCAGAGCAGTACACTTTCTGTGATTGATAATTCCTAAAGATTACAAAATAACATATACATTTGTAAAATCTGCACTACTAGCATTTAAAACATGATTCCATTCAGTTAAGACACATATAAATTACAAAGAGATAGGCAATGCTACATTATTTTTTTAGTTCCTCTTCTTCTACTTTCTCTTTCTCACTCTATTTTAAATTATTTAAGATTTACTTTATTCAGTATATTGGATAAAAGGCTATATCCATGTATTTGTATTACTTTTTAACATCTTGTATACTTTTAGTGTATTAGATTAGGTAAAACTTTATCTGAAATCTTACTTTAGAAGTGCATTAATACTACATTATTCTATCTATGGTTTCAGCATTCTTATAATTAATTTGAATCTCATAGCTTTTCAGATTTGATATTATTCTGTTGAAACTTTCTCAAAATAGTTAAAGACCACAATAAAGAATTCATCTGATTCAGTAATGTGAGAACACATTATGCACTCTCTATCTTCATAGCTAAGAATTATGTGCGATCTCGTGCAGTTACATCTAGGGAAAGCATAGGTGTCTAGCTATAAAATGTAAGAAAAAATGTTTATAATTGCACACCACAATGTCATGCTAGGATATAAGGGTGATCTGGTTGCAACCTGTTATCCGATTGGTTGGAAATGTCATGCTACTTAGTCAAACAGCTTATTAATGACAAACATTAGTGAAAGGACTTGTGTATTGTAAGACAAGGGGTCTCTTAGCATCTCTAAGGCTATTTTGAAGAACAAGTCCACCATCCCAAAATGAAGCATGCTTGCAAACAGAACAAGAGTTGGGGCATGATTTGACACTTCATGTCTCTCTTATCCTGCAGAGTTTGATCAAAAAGTCATTGTGGTTCATTTTTGACTCAGCTGTATCCCAGCCTGTATTACTTCCTATATTACCTCCTACTGTATTATTATATTGAGTTTGTTATGTCAATAAAAGCAAATGCCCACAACTGACTTACTGGAAGAAAAACATCTTCTTCCATGCAATGCACAACACAGCATCAAATTCCTGCTAACATGTCACCTTGAATTACAGTTCATTTCATGGCGATGTGATAAGACATCAAAGTTATAGTTTGACATTCCACCATTGTTCATTTTTAATCTGGTCTTCATTTTCCACAAACTTGAGTAACTGAGTAAATTTAGACAAGCAGTTGCAGTGCATCAGTTGACACTGACAAACCAAATTAAGATCCAAGAAGCTTACCATTGTTTCAGGTTTGCTCTAAGGTATGAAGTGACATATTCAATAAACCAAAATCTGTCTGAGCTGTTCCTGCCCTATGGTGCTACCTGAATCAACTACTAAAAAGTATTTTAAGTGTACTTCCCCTTTGCTATGGACAACACTAATACAGAATCACAAGAGACCTCATCTCCACATATTTAAAAATACTTCAAATATTTTCCCCTACATAACGTTCAATAAAATCCACTACTTTTAACAATTTTATATGCTACCCCTATAATTTAGTGTAATTTGGAAAGGTGAATTTGTCTGCTTAGTGCATAGTTCAAAGTGGATTTATCATAAAAAAATTATATTGCAGTATAAGGAACATAATTTAGATCTGTTAGTATATAAATCAAAAAGGATCAAAACAAATGAAACACAAGCAATGAATAATTAATCATTCATAATTTCATAATCATGAAATTCCTAAAACATTAGCAAAAATGGGGTGCACATTAGAATTTGATCAAGAAAAAGATTGCCTCACAATTTTTATCCCTTCACTGAGCTACCAGTAGAGTATGTAGTGTTACATGGCTGAAGATCTGATGGATCCTTAGTCTTATGTCCCAGAGATGGACTCATATTTGACACTTATACTAGCACAAGAACCATAACAATAAAAAGCAAATAAAAAGCAAAGGTAGTACCAATGGTAATTAGTCTCTTGGGTGCAATCCCAAAAAAACTGGAGCACCATTTGAACACCATCGGCACTGATAAATTTATCATTAGTCAATTGCAAAGGGCAACTTTATTCAGAACAGCTTACAATGATACCTCTATCATCATCAAACATCCACATCTGCCTATCCCAGGTCCTTGGGAAGGACTTAATGGGTGGACAAAAATGCTAAATCCAGTGTGAACATCTGGCTGATTATGTGACCAACATAATAATGACCCTCTATTGAATAGATGGGACTTTTACACACTGATACAATAACATGTATCAAAGTAACTATCAAGGTAATTGGACTGCATTGATTGCTTGTTGGCAAGTCATGAAAGTGATGTTTCAGAACCTGCTCACTTTTAAAAAAAAAATCTGGTCCAACAGAAAAAAAAGATTCATTAATCTCATCAGATCTTTCTGGCATAGTCATCAGAAGAGGAGTAACTGGAATACAAAAAATACTTCTTTAGAATAATCTCTCTCTCTCTCTCTCTCTCTCTCTCTCTCTCTCTCTCTCTCTCTCTCTCTCTCTCTCTCTCTCTCTC
>JANHFL010006217.1:57845-71008 GCA_032468155.1 Oxyrhabdium leporinum
AAGTTTCTCCTTAGTTCTAGTTTGCTTCTCTCCTTGATTAGTTTCCATCCATTGTTTCTTGTCTTGCCTTCTCGTGCTTTGGAAAATAAATTGATCCCCTCTTCTTTGTGGCAGCCCCTCACATGCTGGAATACGGATGTCATGTCACCCCTAGTCCTCCTTTTCTCTAGACTAGCCATACTCAATTCCTGCAAGTATTCTTATGTTTTGTCTCCAGGCCTTGTGTGGGTGCCCAGCCTTAAAAGATCTCTCATTAGAAGCAGTATGTTCCTTTTTAAAATTAATGGAAACAAGGGAAGGCAGGGAGCAGGCAGAAAGTTGGAGACACAATTTTACAATTAAATATAACACTCCCAGAAACACCTTATTCTTGTTTTTTTTTTTAAATGAGGTGAAATGAGTTTTACAATAATGTAAAGTTATGCCTTCCTTGAATATTGTACAACAATATGACAGTGGATGATGTAGTGATTTAGTTTTTTCAATGATTACTTCAAAGAAGCATATTAATATGTTTTTTTTTTCAAAAAATAAGTTACTATAGGTTTGTGATCAAGACAAGCACTAGTTGAATTACATAGAGACAATCAGAAAATTGAAAAGTACTGTAGTGGTTAACTGGAGGGTTCTTTCTTTATGCTAACAATTTCAGAGATAGTTGTGTGTGTGTGTGTGTGTGTGTGTGTGTGAATGACTGCTTTTGGAAGGCAAATGTTCAGTGTACTTTTTTTTAAAAAAAGTTGTCAATAACTTGCAGGACAGAGACTAAGCATACAGGTTCAGGCAGTGCCCATTCCCATTGTCATCCAAAAGCAATTTAATGCGTAGTACAATGGAATGCTCAAATTATTAAATATCAAACTGGAGCATAAACAGAATACAGAATAACAGAATTGGAAAGCACCTTGGATGTCTTCTAGTGCAGTCCCTTGCTCAAGCAGGAGACCCTATACCATTCAAGACAAATGACTGTCCAGTGTCTTCTTAAAAATATGCTTAATTTAAATTAGACTAAACTTAAAATGAAATTGAATTTAGTGTTTGTTCTCCTTTTGATTGTGAGATGTCTTAATACAAGTAAGATATCCTTTTACCCAACCCAAAGCATGCTTCCCCAAAGCCAAAATTGTGTCCCCCAATTCTACCTATGATCTCTACCTCAATATATAGAGATAGAATTCAAGATATGGATGGAATTCAAGAGTTGATTAACAAAGGTAAGAATGAGTCATCCAATTATGGCAATCTGTTTAAGCAAATACTCTCACACTTTTTCATAATGTGCCATATCTTATCTAATTTTCACAGGTATACCTCTTACTAAGTCTAGTAGTTAGATTTGAGGAATGGAAACTTTAGGACCTCTGTGGATCTTAAGAGCACAATGCCAGTCAAGACTAGTTCCATTAGTGTAATATGATGGGCCACAGAGTGGGGAGAAAGCACAGGCACTGGCAGTGTCTATGGGAGAATAATGTTTGAGTAATACACAGGATCATCTAGGATCTTTCTGCCTTGCTCCTGAATTGAAGTCGTCATTTATGAGGGCTGCAGAAAACAGAGCATTTGTGGCTCTAGTAATGAGCTACAAGAAGAAAATTGGACCACTGAGCATCATCTTGTGGCTGAATTGGGAATTCACGGCCTTTGTAGCAGATACGCAGTGCTTTTTGCTGGCATTCTTTGGAGATCTTATTGTCTGTTTCTTGCTAGCCTTCTCTCAACTGGCTATAATTTCTGTCTTCCTGTACCGTCAGGCTCAAGGATGATAGGAGTTATGGCCAAGCATAGACAGAAGGCAGTAGATTATGAAACAGGGAATTATTCATGGTAGTCCTTACTGACTTATTTATTACCTTTCAAACCAGTCCTGCAATCAGTTGCAAAGGTCTGTGCAAATCAGTTTAAAAGAACAGAAAATAAAACAAGATTAAAGAATTTACAAAACTGGCGGTATGGTAGAGCTTAGAAAGAACAACAATGATGACAAAAACGGACACCTCACATAAATCATTGTACAGATTATTTTCTGTTCCATATATTCCCATCATTCTGAAGCCTCCCTGTCCGTCCATGCTTCCCAATATGGAAAAAGCAGAAAATATTATCATATTACCTATTTTCTGTATTTAACAGAGCATGAGAGGGCAGGGAGACTGCAGACAATTCAAGAAATGATTGTGTAGTAACTGTACCATATTCCACCCATAAGAATTTCCTTGAATTTATCTTCGTTTTTGAAAGAAATTTCCATACATTCCATTTTCTGAATGTAAAGTTCTGGAAAATAATAGAAGACAATTTATCTGCTCAGTGTTGTTGTGCCATAAGCTACAAGGCTTCTGCCCTTGGAGGGATTGTTTGGGACTCCTCTCATTCATAAATAACAATGAATATTTAAAGAACTTGGTGGTGGTGGTAGCATTAGTGCTTCTGAGTATATAGTTACCCAGAAGCAAAGATTTGTACCTCTAATTCCCCCCCAGTTTACAGTCCAATTCGGCCTCTTCCTAACTGCCCTGTGTTAATAGGAAATCTGTTTTATCTGCTTCAACAGGCAGCTGCAAAGGTTCCCATGTTTTATTTGTTTTGATGTCCTTGATGCATTTGCAGCCAGGCCAAACTGACCTTTAGATTACATTTTCAATTCATTTTTACTGGAGATTGTCATATCATGGTCCTAACATAGCTTGCACAAAGAATTGCTATTCCAAAGAGAGACTCTATACAACAGGAATTGCCGGAACAGAGAACAATGGAGATGTGGACTTGCTGACTGTTTTTACACAGATTGTTATTTATGAGTTCCTTTTGCTGGTCATTTCTGATTGATTGATTGATTGATTGATTCACTGACTGATTTCTGAGCTTTGAGCTTTCTGCCCCACCCCCACCCCCCAGATCTCATATCATCAGTAAGTTTTGCATAGCCTTTGGATTATCATTTTTAATGACCATAGGCCTTAAAAATGATGTTTGACTCATATTGATCAAAATATCTGAATCATATCAGATACTGTGATAAATATAGATTAGATTATGGCTGCAGCCTGACAATATTGCATGGCTTTTAAATGAATTAGCAGCACAAGGACAGCCGAATCGACATCCTGAACACACTTGAAGAATGCATGATATTTATAGTTCATGCCAATTTTTCATGCGTTCATTTCTAAATCAGTTCATTTTCACACACAGCTTCATCTTTTTTTAAAAAAAATGTACAGGTAAAAATTACATGGAAACACATTTTATACAACCATGACATTTTGCACATGTCTTTGCCAAATATGTATTTTGAGCCGAGCAATATTAAGAACTTGCAACATTCCAGTTTTCAGAAGCCTTTCAGCAGCTTCTCCGCAGAAGAAAGTGAAGGTGAAAAGATGTTTGCTTCTGCACCTGATAATAATTTTTAGGTTTTTTTTTTCTCTTGGCTTGCAAATGGAAAAAAAACCCCCCAATTTTAAGGTTAGCAGTAGAACATGGAGGATGGCAAAAAGTTGAAATAATGAGACCCCCTCTAGTTTCTCAACCTGGCCTTTCTCCTGAAACTCAGAAGACCAGGAGCTTAGGTAGCAAGATACAATGACATTGATCTATACAACACACACAGATTAAAGTGACCAGCCAATTGAAATGCTTGGGTCACTACATCATAAACAATCAAGAAAAGATATGCATACAGAATAGAGAAAACAGAACTTTGCTCACTGTTGTTTCTGTTAGACAAGGGTCTTTCAAGAATAAGTATAAGAACTATGAAGAATGCTTGCAGGAACTGGGTATGGCTAGCCTAGAGCAAAGGAGGAATAGAAGTGACATTACAGCAGTATTCCAGTATTTAAGAAAAGATGCAAAGAAGAGCAACTGAGATGATTAAAGGCCTGGTGGCTAAATCATATGAAGAACAGTTGGAGGATTTGGGTTTGGCTAGTCTAGAGAAAAGAAGGACTTGGGGGGGGGGGGCATGAGAGCAGTATTCCAGTATTTGAGGGCCTGACACAAAGAAGAGGGGGTCAATTTATTTTCCAAAGCACTAGAAGGCAAGATAAGAAACAATTGATGGAAACTAATCAAGGAGAGAAACAACATAGAACTAAGGAGAAATTTCCTGACAGTGAGAACAATTAACCAGTGGAACAGCTTGCCTTCAGAAGTTGTAGATGCTCCATCACTGGAAATTTAAAAGAAGAGACTGGACAATCACCAGTCTGAAATGGTATAGGGTCTCCTGCTTGAGCAGGGGGGTGGACTAGAAGACCTCCAAGGTTCCTTCCAGCTCTATTCTGATTCTAAAATAAGGTGCAAATCACCTTCACACTTATACTCTTATGGAAATTATATTCAATTTAGCAGCATTCCTTCTGAAGGCATCCTCAGGGGATTATGTCCACAGAGAGCAAAATATCCTCCAAAGAAACAAATAGTCCAAATAAGTTTTTATGGAAAAGTGGTATTTTTAAATAATCCAAAGGCACAACTGGAAAAGCAAAATGTACATCTTTATTGGAGAACAAAAAATTGAGCTAATACCATTTAGAGCATGAAAAGAATCTGCCATGGCAGCTATTCAGTATTATGCAAGAATGGCAATTAGATTCAGAAGGCTATTTTATACCAGCAGGAGTCCGGTATACGTTTTGGCAAAAAGGACTTGAAAAACGATTCTGAGTCTGGAAATTTCTGTATCATCTTAGGAAAAGGTCAGCAGCCTCTCTGCTACCCGTAAAGCTCTCAGCTTTTTCTACAACCTTTTCCACCACCAGGTTGTAAAGAAGGCAGGACACATTTAGAGCCACAGGGAACCATTTTTGTCAGCAGGGTGGAAAGAGGAAAAAGGAGGGATGCTCTTTATGGAAAGAGGTGTAAAGCCAGAAAGAAAGAAAAAAATAAAAAATCTTATGGAAGAACCTTGAATCTGAATGAGCGTAGGTCACTGGGGGAAAACTCTTAGCATCCCCACAAAATATATGGGGAAAATAAGAGCTGGATTAAAGTGAGTCAAATTCAAGCACAGCCTGCAGTTATGATGCAAAGCAAAGGAACGTCTCATGTCGTGCCACCAATGTACAGATACTTGCAACCCTTTTGAGATGCATCTTTTAAGAAGCTGCCTCTCCTTTAAAGTGAAATAGCGAGGAGGCAGAGCAATTCTGAACCCTAAACCTTTATTAAACAATTTGATAGACAGGTAGTCCTGACTTATGGCCACAAATCAGCCCAAAGTTTCTGTTGCCAAGTCAGATATTTGTTAGTGAATTTTACCCCATTTTATGACCTGTCTTGCCATAGTTGTTAAGTGAATCAGTGCAGTTGTTAATTATGGGGCTGTATGCCTAATAACCATGAAAGGGAAAGACAAAATACTTAGGCATCATTATGGTTCATTCACTCTGGCAGTTCCTCTTCTCTTCCCTAGTCCAAAATAGAACTCCTTGGGGATCGACAAGATCACTTTTAAAGCCAACCTCCAAGGGTACCATTTGAGAAAGAGAATTGCCTATGACTCCAGTAAGACATCAGTAAGAAACAGCACAAGGGATCTTAATACCATTTAGAGAAGGAGGTATCTCAACCCACCCACCCACCCATAAAATGAGTCCTTAGCCAGATTTCAGAAGCCACCCCCGATTAAATTTGATGCTTGGGGTAATCCAGGCAGTTTCTGTTGATTTAAGTAGTCAATACTAGGCTAGTTGAACAAACAGCATGTTCTGATGCAAGGCAGTTGTCTGTGCAGAAATGGGAGGAGTAGAAGGGAGACAAGAGTCCTTTTTCTTACATTTACACTCATCCAGAATGAATTCAAAAAATACAGATGGGTGCCTCCTAAGAGTTAGAGCACATAGCTCAAATTCACTTAGCAATGCTGTTAAATTTAGAGGAAATAATGCTAACTTTTACAGGGCAGCATGGCAATGGGTTGAAGCACGGAAGCGGAGAGACAGGAATCATGCAGAGCAACTAATCTTGCTTGGTCGAGTGCTATATAATCCCCATATTCTTCAGATAGCACAGTAGGAAGTTAGTAAAACTTCCTTAGTTGTGGGATAAACAAAGTTGCAGACAGAAGGGCTTAATTAAGATGAGTTCTCTGGCTGAATAATCACGGACACATTTTCTGATATGCTGATGCTTTGCCAGCAGCTGGGTCTTAATATTTAAAGAAAAGGAAGAGATGGAAAAGGAATATTGAAAAGAAGTCTGAAGCAGTGGATAGGAAGCTCCCTTGATCAAGGATAAGCTTGACTGTTGAGAAAGAACCTCAAATAGATGTCTATATGATGTTGGTCTCTGGAAATTATCTCCAATTTGGGGGAATTTCAGTAGATAGGTGCATCTCTCTTTCCAGCACTTTGTCCAGCTAGGATGGTACTCCCTGCTAAAAAGGATGCAGGACCATTGGTTGGAAACTAATGCATGGAGAGGGAGGGCAGAGAGAGAGAAAGAGAGAGAGAGAAAGAGGGGAGGGGGGTTTGGCATGTTTCATTTGTGAACAAATTGTCCATTTGGATGATATCCAGTGGTTGAAGAAGGGGAGGAGAAGCAACTGGAGAATCAATCCAGAAATGTGAATCAAAGAGCTAGAAAGAGTACAAAAAAAATAAAATCTTCTGCAAATAAATGGCTATTTGAGTAAGTATCCCAATATGAGATGGAAGATAAAAAATTACTGTGCTCTTCAAATGTTCTGCACAGTCTCTTCTGTATGAATTGGTGGTCCTGAGCAAGTCTTTCTGCTATATTGGAAAAGATTCAAAACTCTTAGTTTCATAATTTATTGGTGGTGTTGTGTTTCAGTTGACTTTTCATGACCCCATGGATCATTACACACCAAACTCCTCTGTCCTCCCTTGTCTCCCAGTGTTTGCCCAAATTCACGTTCATTGTGTCGATGATACTGTCTGACCATCTCATTGTCTCACCACTTTCTGCCTTCAATCTTTCCCAACATCAGGGCCTTTTCCAATGAGTCCTTCCTTCTCATTTGGTGGCCATAGTGTTTGAGCTTCAGCTTCAGTATCTGTCCTTTCAAAGAAGAGTCAGGGTTCATTTCGGATTTAGGAATTTCATTTAGGATTGACTGATTTGCAGTCTCTTGCAGTCCAAGAGACTCTCACAAGTCTTCTCCAACACCACATTCGAAAGCATGTTTATTGCTCTCTAATATAATTCTAGTACTTGTTAACTTCACTATTTCCATTAGAAAAACAAGTTGTTCTTCTCTGGTCAGAGCTAGAATGTGAACATTTCTTATAGCCTGCCCCAAGATGGAAGGAGAATCATTCCTTAGAGACCTCCCCCATTGGTTGGAAATTTGGTAGAAGATATGTTTAAAGCAATCTTGATAGGAACTGGAAAAATCCTACTTGGGAGATTTCTAAAGAAGCCAGTTCCTCAATCTTAGTACCAAATTTAAAAGAAGCTTATTATTTCAGAACATTAAGAAATGTTCAATAGTAAGTTAAATGCATTTAAGACCATTTGCTTTCCATGGGTAGTCACTGATAGATCTTTAGAAATGGACCCTGTCAACAACATGATAAAGCTGAAATGAACCTTTCTGTAGTAATGCTTAAAACTGATCATAAAGAGCTCTGCTGCAAACCTCCTAGGATGAACAGAATTGCCCCAAAGCCCAAGAGTGGACTCTGCAGGAACAAAATGGGGAAAATTATAAGGTTTGATAAAAGCCCCATGTTATTCTGAATTACAGAGGAGGATGGGCTTGAGGCAGTGTAAGAAATGACTGTCCACATGGACGAATGCTTTTTCAGATTTTTTTAAAAGACATTTGTAAGCAGTTGGATTGAGGGCAGTTCCAGGCAAAAAGGACAGAATAATAGAAGGCTCAAGATTAACATTGCTAAAGTGAATAAAGAGAGGAAATGGCAAGCTATATTTCCTGACTTGTTAAGAGTGGGTCAATGGGGTAATGTGACAACAACATCTTAAATGTTTTGTTTCTTTTCTCTTCCAACATGGAAGCTGAAGCTCAACACTTGGAGGAAGGAAAATGGCTTCAGATCTTCTTCAACTTCTAAAATTGCCTTTTTTCAAATACAGAAAATCTCAAATTCATGAAGTTGAATTAATTTAGATCTGGGATGTTCTAAATATTGGTCCTCATATTGAAAATATTATTAGGACAAATAGTGAAACATCCATACTCAACTCTGAAGTAGAGCAAAGTAATTGCAAAAATCTTTCTGACTTCATTTTCAACCTCTCAAGTGGGAACCAGGAAGGTATTTATTACTTGAAGTTTTCTACCGATGGATTATTTATGTAAAGTATAATTTAAGTCTGCCTAGTTGTTTCCCAAATCTTTATCTTAAATCAACTTTTTCTTAATTTAAATCTATTTCTCCTCCTGTTCTCTGAGTGTTTATTTTTTTCACTTTTCTTCTTGACCAAAAAAAATAAATCTATACAGGTCTTCAAACAAGTATTCTATTTAAGTGGAAAACCACAAGACTTGAAACTAATACTATTGATATCTTTTGGAAAAGCAATGACCTCTTTTTTTGTTATTTCTTCTTGGAAAGAAAATTGGTTTGCAGCTGGTGCTGTCTTGGAAAGTTGGCTTCAAGAAAATCCTGTCTTTTTCTATTAGTGAAGGTGGAGAAAGTGATAGCTTCAACATTGATGAGTTGGGAAAGGTAAAATTAGGGTGAGGGGGATTTCCCAAAGAAGATATACTAATCTGCTCTGGTTTATCTTCCATTGTCCTTAGGCAGTTTGTTTGTGGACTGGAGCTGAAACTTCAACTGGAGGAAATGCAGCCAAGCCCTATGCATGTCTCAGTCATGAGACCAAACTAGCTCTCTATCCACTAAGCTATCATGTGAACCTATATAATTTGATTATGATTATCTTATGAATGAATAAGACGATGTTAAAGTTGGAGAGAAAAATCATGTGGTTTGTTGTTGTTTTTTAATGATGGTGAAGTTGCAATCTTAATTTACCAGGATCCAACATTTGGGACAAACCTTTCCACTTCCCATATTTTTCTTCCATCTCATTTTTCCTGGGTAGGTTTCTGCATCTTCCTAAGTCATAATACATGTTGCTTGTTTATGGATAGTTGTACTTTCCAAACCTGGTCACTGCATTTCTAAAACATGTTTTGGGACTTAGCAGTATGCATATACATATACATTCACACACATCAACATTCTAGCCATTTTCTATCAACTGTAGGATGAAGGCCTCTTCCGCATGTTTCCAACCAACAACTGATCCTGAGCTTTCTTTTGCCAGTTGGACCCGCAATACTTGTTGATGTCATCTATCCATCTTATTTTAGGTCTCTTTCATGGACACTTTTTATCAAGTTTTATTTACATTTTATGACTGCCTTGGTCCACCTGCCTTGGTCCACCAATCTGTTCTTCTTCCTATGTGACCAGCCCATTTCCAATTTAAAACTCTCTTGATGATATCATACACTTTCGTTTGTTCTCTTATCCATTTGCAAGTTTTTTATTCTTGTCTTGTGATGCTGAGCATGTTTCTTTCCATGGCTCTTTGCTCTACTTGTAGCTTTCACACACACCTAGAAACAAAGTGTGGTTGCAATAAAACATGGTTTAGTGCAATATGTCAACTAGCCTACGAATTTGAATCTGATGACTCTAGGCTGAGATCAGGACTTAGATCCAGTACTGTAAAAAATGTAGATGTTGCCCCTTTTTGTCAATTTTACAATTTTAAGATTTCCCATTTGCATTTATTTACTTTAGGATCTAGATGAAGACAACTTCATGTTTTGTCTGTTGAATATATACCTATAATATACCCATAAAATATATCCTGGTATGCTGGTGCTCTCTAAACTTGGGATGGTTTGTTTTACTAGTGCTATTTAAAACCCATTTCCTTGGAAAATATGTTTACAAATGAGATCATTCTGAAACTGTTTCATTTGTAAACTATTGAAATCATTATTTTAATTTCTTGAAAATATATGTGTGTTAAATGGATAAATTAATCAGTAAAAAAATTACATTACATTAAATAAAAATAAATTCACCAGTCTCTTTATTGTAGAAGTAGTTCTGTTATAATTGTTTTATTCTACTGCCTTTTAGGAAAACTAAAGAATACATTTCCACAAAAAGCTCCAAAAATTTCATCTTATTACATCTTACTAGAAGATATTTATGGCTTCCAGTCACTTTTTGACTCCTAATGATAACCTGCAATTTTCTTGGCAAGATTTCACAAGTGGTTTGCCATTGTCTTTTTCCTGGGGCTGAAAGACAGTGACGGCCTAAGGTAGGACTAGAATTCACAGTCTCCTGGTTTATAGCCCGATGCCTTAACCACTACCCAAACTGGCTCTCACTGGATGATTTAAACCAGCCATTTTCTCAACTTGCAATACTTTATGTTAGCCCTGTGGAGAATACCTAGCAAAGCTAACCTCTTCTCCATTTAATTCAGAGCCACTCCAGCTCATATTCTATGGAGTGGATATGCATTTTGTGAAAATCATGTTTGTTTCAGATTTACATTCTGGCTGAGTGTTAATTTGTCTGCACTAGAAGCTGAAGGACTATTTACAGTGGTATAACTTATCTCCTTCCAGTGCACAAATTAACCCACTCCAGAGAATTTTAGATGCAGTCTATAGGCAGTGAACACACTTCATTTAAAATCCCCTCATTTTTTTTCTCACCTAGGGGGAAAAAAAAGATAATCGGCAGGTTGCAAAATAAATGAAACCTCATGATGCTCAAAGTACTTTGAGACTCCAAGGCAAATAACCAGTGCTGTTGAATGCAAGTTCTTACAGATTGTTTAAAATAGTTGGGGGGGGGGGAAACTTGGGAGACAGGCACATAAATGAATCATTCCTATTTGAACAGCACATCATTAAGAAACTCCAGAAATCAATTCTGAGTACAATTCTGTTCCTTTTGCATATTTCATTAATCACACCATAGATGCCTGGGAATGTGATCAATGGTTCTGTTATGAGTGCATTTGCTAATGGCTAAGAAGGGGGTCAGAGATGCACTGTGTATATATTGGGGGCTTGGTAATAAAAGTGTGGCACTAATAAATGAAGAGAGTTGCAGGCAATGTAAGACAACTGGAAGTAAAATAGGATATACTGTTCCTAAATTACTTGCATGAGACAGATCATGCTAAGCACTAAGATGCAAGGGTCCCGATCGAAGCTTCCATAAATTATCTCAGAAGAAACTCTTGATTTGAATTGTAGCAAAAGGGAACAATGAACCAAAAGATAGGTGCCACAACAACAGCGTAAGACAGAAGCATTTGCATTTAAGCTCTAAAATCCACAGTAGAAGATCTAGTAAAATGAGACATATTAAGTACATGCAAACTGGACCGAATGCATTTTTCTCAAGCATTCCTTTTCAAATTGCTGCCATTATACTTCAATATATGCTTTCTGTTTCTTCAAAGAAAAGATATGGTGAAAATTTCCATGGGCTTGCATGGAGTTGCTATGTAGAATGAAATGAGTAGATTATAAATGTAATACATAAATGGTTTTCTTGTCCACCTTAGTTTCAACATAGCCAGATATACAGGAGTACCTATTACACAATTGTATGTTCATTGGCCTACAGCTTCTGTGACTTGACACACTACTTCAGATCCAAGGGAAATGTTTTTATTTAGTTATCATTAAATAAAACTGCTCATGTCACCTAAGTGACTCTGAGCAGTTTACGTGTATCTCAAAAATCTTGTGAAGGAAAATATGTATCGACAGCTTTTACCCTTCTGCAATAATATAGAAGTTTTAAAGAACTATGGGAATTAGGTAAGAAGACATGGCTAACATACCGGAAGAAAATTATTCATTGCCGCTGAGTATGATAATGGTGTCTGACTGCCAGACTAAATCATATGTTAACGTTGTGAAGCATTTCATACCCTTGCTTTTATGTATTTAGCGACTGCAACTGCCATGGGATTATAAAGCATACTTCTGTCTTTTCCATAATGGTTAAGCTATTATTTGTATTTGAAGGAAATTTCGCTATGGCAACAGTGGAAACATGCTTAAAATGCAAATATTTCTCTTCCTCTAAAATATCCTACATCATGTGAAGCAATTGGAAAATCTGACCCCTTCACACTGTTCATCCTTGACTTGTAAAGATTTATCAACATGAAAATCCTATTATGTTTTCATTTGTTGACTACAGTGGATCTCCACATTGGCTGTTCAGCCAAACCACACAAGTGATAGGCTGGTTATTTTAGACTTTTTTTTTAAAGCCTTTATTTTTATAAACAACTCAAGGTGATGAACACACCCAATACTCCTTCCTTTGCAATAATGGCAAATATCTATAGCTTGGGTGTACTCCTATTTTCCCCACAACAATAGTTCTGTGAGGTGAGTTGGCTAAGAGAGAGTAACTGTCCCAAAATCACCCAGAAGGCTTTCATATCTAAGATGGAACTAGAATTCACAGTTTTCTAGTCTCTAGCCTGCTGCCTTAACCACTTAACCTGTATTATATGTGTCATCTGAGTTTTAGATGTCTCTGAGTCCAAAACTCATTAGTAGTTCCACATTGGATGTGGCTTCTCCTCTCACTTTATACTCTCCATCCATCTATCTGCCAAATTGATATATTCTCATTTTATTTTTCATTGTTTATTTTATTGTGCTATAATTTTACTTTTGTTTTGTTGATACTTTTCATTTCTTTGTTTTTATCATTGCATAATGCATAATGAGATAGGCAGCAAATAAATTTAATAAACAAATAAGTAAATATTTGAAACTTCCTAAACATAGTAGACAGGAGAATCTTGGAACTACTATGGCCACTTAGTTGAGAATAAAACAAATTACTGGGGAGTCAGGAAATGGTATTAACAAAAGCAGGGACATTTTCTATGATGCTTATTCAGACATTCCTTATTTGATATACAGTACATGTGGTTGATATGACAAACTTAACAAGACTAGTTAAAAATGCAAGTAGTAAAAGCAGTGGGGGGATTCAATTTTTTTTTTACTACCGGTTCTGTGGGCGTGGCTTGGTGGGCGTGGCATATTGGTCATGTAACTGGGTAGGCTACCCTGCACCCCATTTTGGGCCTAGCAGGCCTCCCTGCAGCCTCCTGGGAGCCAAAATGGGTGTGTGGGGGCTGTG
>JANHFL010006218.1:14156-32478 GCA_032468155.1 Oxyrhabdium leporinum
GATTTGAACCGCTAGATTGAATCAGCAGAAGTGGCCTGCAGTTCAACACTCTAACCACTGCGCCACCTAGGCTCAAGGTGAGAGAAAAAGATAGAAAAGCTATTAAGGTCTGGCTTTTTCCTCAGGTGTTTGGGTCCAGTTGGATGGATTCTTGTTTTGGTTGTCTAATTATCTCATTTGATCACCCTTTTATATGTTACATATTAGGCTGAGTTTTTTAACATTGAATTGTTATTTTTGTTCATTTACAGTCACATTGAGTTGGGTGGCATGTAAATCCACAAAATAAGTAAATACACAATAAAAGCTCCATTTATAGATGTACGGTCAATGTTTGCATCTCCTTCTTCTTCCCATCTAGCACAATAGATTATGGGCATTATATTTTCGGATTGGTAGGAAGAGTGGATAGCTATGGGTTTTTGTGGTAACTGATCGGTTTGTTCTTCAGAAGTTTTTCTCTGACTTGACAAATCAAGCCCTGACTGATTGGCTCCATTCTTCTTATTATTAAATCTATAAAAACGGAAGAACCTCCTGGTCCAGACAGTCATACATATATTTTATTCCTGTTCTTTTGAAGATGCGTGATGCTTCTGTGAGGCTGGTATACCAATAATATTAAAGCCAGGTAAAGAGCGTACGATTGGTTCCTTTCGTAAACATGGATACTAAAATTTTGACATCTTCTGCATGGAGACTGCAGACTGTATTCTGACAATAGATTCTTAATACTCTTGAAATAAGGCACCTCTGGAATCACTGAAAACATGTATCAGTATGCCGCAGGATTCGTTAAGGTACAAAATATTAAGAAATGCTACAAAATAAGAAAAACAACTAAAATATATTGCTGTGTCTATATCCAACTCTTGATAATACAGTTCTATTTCTATTATCATGGGTCAAATTAGATTCTGCAGCATTAGAAAAGATGTAAAGAAGGAACAAGTTTTTCAAAATTCAAGCTAGGAATTAGTGTTTCTGAAAATATTCATTTTTGGACAGCATGCACTCATGGATACCTTGCTATTCCCTTTTGCAATTGTGCTCCAGCTTCAGGCCAATACAAGGCAGCCTCTGCCACTCCCAAAATGGTGCCTGCTTCTGGGAGGGCACCATATGGGTTCCTGAAAGGAAGGCCAAGTGAATCAGCCAAAGGCGATCTCTGAGATCTAAAGCTCAAATAAAAAACCTTGACCTTTAAGAGAAGCTTGGAAACAGAACTGCTATAAGTAACTAGCTCCTATCATGGCTTTTTCTTTGATTGCTTTATGGGTGCCTAAGTTTTATAATTCGCAGTAGTGGTAAATTATTGTTTATTTTGATTTTTTAACTTTCATTGTAAAAAGAGAATGTAGGGAATGTAGAAGAAAGTAGAAGAGAATTCAGAGGACTTTCAGATAGGCGCAGAATATAAACTTTAATAAACAAACATTCTGCTTAGTTTGAGACCTGCTACTAGAATTCTGAAGGCAAAATGATTTACAGATGGTTCATAGTTCCTCCATTATTATAGCTGTTATAATGGAATTATAACTGTTTTGCCAGAGTTTATTCTATATGGATTTTAGTCTTTAAATATTATGAACAATTTAAAAAAACACAAAACACCCATGTCTAGGTACTGTACTAAGTGGTGGCCATATCTTCATGTCATGGCAACAAATTTTGAAGTGCAAGTATTAGTAACATGAAGAACTTGCTTTTGAAACTAGTTGCTCTTTTGCTCTTTTTAAAATGCTGCTATGCTGTTACTATGGCCAAACAGGAAGAAATAGTGCATGGGACATGAAAAATGTCATTTCTTGGAGTATCATGTAGTTATTGTAGTCTTAGTAACAGAAGAAATGCATAAGCGGAAAAACGGAAGAGTTAAAAAAACCCACCACTTCTTGACTGCCCCAGTTTCTTTAAAATGCTGTTAGAATGGATAGACAGATACAATAACAATTACAGTTTCTGCTCCAAAGAGTGATTTTTTTTCATTCCCTCAAGGAGCCAAATAATTCAATCACATATCAATACACATCTTTGTATATCTTAGCATCTTACTGCATTGAATGTTCAGTGAACATATATACAAAAAACTGTTTTCACACTAATCAACCAGAGAGATTTTTCAAATGTATAAAATAGAAAATCCTTAAGACTGTATTTTGATAAAATAAAGGGAAGACAGAACAAGCATTTTTCACTGACAATATATACCAAATGATAGACTGTGCCTATATTAATGATTTTGAAATTAAACAAAATCTATATAAACAACCTAGCACTTTTTTACAATCCCTACCCCCCCCAAACAAGAAAATGTAGCTGCTCATTGGTTTTTTATTTACACAATGACATTATATCTTTCAATATTCAACCTGCTCCTGTTATTCTAAAATCATGCAGTTGAAAATATGCACAACTGCAGGAGAATAATGTCCCTAATAGTCACCACTTTCTGTGGAACTTAAAGAAGTCTATAATGGAAAACAATATTTAGGCCATATTCAAACATCTGTAGTCAGAAGAACGGAAGTCAGTTTGGGTGAGAGCCTTTCATATCTAAATTGTGAACAAGATGACATGAATCCCATGAATAAATGCAACTGTTTATTATTTGTATTTTTCAGTATTCCATTTCACTCTCCTTGTTAAAGTGAGGGGACAGCTTCCTCTATTCACTCTTGTACTGCTTCAATCATTATGCTCTTCCATTATTGTCAAAGCAGTTTCACAGATTCAAAATGGCTGACAAAAAAAATTCTCAAAGAAAGCACAGCATAAAAGCAGCAATTTACTGCAGGAAATTACATAGTGCACTGGATGGACCAGCCAAAGTATTTTTTGATAAATTCTATCAGTCTTCAGTTGTGGCTCATCAGCAACACGACTCCTTTATCTTGAAATCATTTTTGTTGCTCTTATTTAGCATAATGCATAAAAAGTTGTACTAATTCAGATTTATTCTGTCTCCCCATTTAATGTCTTTCAAGCAACATAAAGCACGTTCGGAAATAAAAATTGATGCATGACTAATGCACACCACTGGTATGCTGGCACAAAACTGACAATCTAGCAAAGCTACCTACTACATTTGGCTTTTATTTCTATGCACCCACACCAATTAACTCCCAAAAGCTTTTTGGAGAACAGGCATTTCAGCTTGCAATCAATTTTTTAAGGGTATCTAGTACTTCCTTCTTTGGTTCAGTATGAATATATGCAAATCTCTTTACAGACAAAACCCATTGGGATCATCTGAACAAATAATCAACCTGCAGATTGAAAAGTCAGGGATTTTTTTTTAAAGTCCCTCAAGTATCACTGTTTTTCCTTGTTGCTTGTAACAGGCATGGAATATAGGGACAAGCTGAATGATGTATGAGTCTTTGTAGTTTCCACAAACATCCTGTACCATGTTTTAAAGCGCCATTCTCACATTTTTTTTCCACCTCAGGCATATAAAATTACAGGATTTGAATATTGAAATTAGAATCTTTAGCTTATAAAAGCTATATTGTTCAAGAACAAAATGTGTACCATTCCCATGTTGCTGTATAACGTGGACGCGAACACACACACACACACAGAGTATATAAAAGTGGGGTTTATATACCATCCCAATCAAATGACTATAATAACGCCAATATTAAACAATCCCTTAAAATACATTAAAAAACACCAATACAATATAAACTGTGGATCTGTTTCACAAGGAGAGTGAAACTGCTGTTGTTGAAATATATTCATCAGTATTGAACTGGGGATGGAAATCTATATGTATGGAATTTTTTCTTCTTTTTGTACACATTTTTTTCTTGTCCTCTTTTTCTTTGTTCTTGTCTTCTTTTGGAGTTTGTATTTTAACTTTGGAAATATTTTTTTTTAATCACCAATATAATAATTAATTAAAGTGGAACACACACACCCTACACAGCAACGCATCAAAAAACTCAAATAAAAATAAATCTTCCAAATGATTTTCTGAAAACCATAACCTCAGAAATAGTATATTTCATAATCTGGATATTAGCATTGAGTAAGCCTATCTATATAGACCTACAATCCCTATAGTATGGCCATATAAAAACTTGGAAAACATAACATCATGAACATTCATTTTACAACAGTTCAAAGTTATGACAGTGTTTAAAAAAATAACTTATAGGTGTACTCAAAGTTATGACTATCAAGATCACGTGACAAATTAATATCACTTTATAATGCCTTGGTAAAGCCACACTTGGAATACTGCATTCAGTTTTGGTCGCCACGATGTAAAAAAGATGTTGAGACTCTAGAAAGAGTGCAGAGAAGAGCAACAAAGATGATTAGGGACCTGGAAGCTAAAACATATAAAGAACGGTTGCTGGAACTGGGTATGTCTACTCTGATGAAAAGAAGGACTAGAGGTGACATGATAGCAGTCTTTCAATATCTCAGGGGCTGCCACAAAGAAGAGGGAGTCAAGCTAATCTCCAAAGCACCTGAGGGTAGGACAAGAAGCAGTGGGTGGAAACTAATTAAGGAGAGAAGCAACCTAGAACTAAGGAGAAATTTCCAGACACTTAGAACAATCAGTGAAACTCTAGAAATTGTGGGTGCTTCAACATTGGAGGTTTTTAAGAAGAGATTGGACAACCATTTGTCTGAAATCAGTGGAACAACTTGCCTCCAGTGGTTGTGAATGCTCCAACACTGGAAGTTTTTAAGATGAGTTTGGATAACCATTTGTCTGAAGTGGTATAGGATTTCCTGCCTAAGCAGGGGGTTGGGCTAGAAGACCTCCAAGGTCCCTTCCAACACTGTTATTCTATTCTATTCTACTTTCAAACAACTCCTCGTCACATGATCTCAAATTGGGTGCTTGGCAACTGGTTCACATTTACCACAATTGAGTCCATTCACATGTTCACTCATTTAACAACTGCATTGCTTAGCAACCCAAATTCTGATCCCAATTGCAGTCATACATTGAGAGCTACCTGTACATAACTGATGGAATTTAAGTCTTTGTCACATTTTTCCAAGGATGACTGCCCCAGGTAGGTTACAGAGCCCGGCAGCACTAGCAAAACACTATCAGTTGGACCCAATTAACTCTTCTAGTTTCTGTGAATTAGAACAGCATTTGTAGCAGAGGACTAAAGTAGTTAGCATGTTTGACTAACATGAGATTTCTGTTTTCAGATACTCTCTGTGTACAGAGAACGTCACTTGGGCTTTCAGAAGACTGGTAAACCTGTGCTCAGAAATAGTCCAAATAACAAGCAATACTGCAAAGAATCCATGACCTGTCACTTGGGCAACTTGAAGGTGATCACAACCTCTGTTCAAGGTATCCATTGACCCTTCTCCAAGCGAACCCCAACAAGCAAGTCTTCCAGTGCCAGTAATTGGCAGTAGAAGAGGTGTTCCACTTGTCTCTCTCTCTCTCTCTCCTTACCTCATTTCTTATATAGAAAGAACCACTGTTCTGCTTCAGTTCTTCTGCAATTTTTTAAAGTAGATATACTTTAAACAGATCCCCGCTACATAATAGCACTTTAAGGTTAGCTCTGGATGAGCTCAATGTCAAGAGTTCTATAATGTCAAGAGTTCTATAACGATTAAATATATTGGACTAGGGCCACAAGGATTCAAGTCTAAATCCATGCTCAATTATGGATTTTTTTCCTATAAT
The DNA here is from genome assembly GCA_032468155.1 of Oxyrhabdium leporinum. Classification (NCBI taxonomy): domain Eukaryota; kingdom Metazoa; phylum Chordata; class Lepidosauria; order Squamata; family Cyclocoridae; genus Oxyrhabdium; species Oxyrhabdium leporinum. The sequence goes on from JANHFL010006218.1 coordinate 19,834, forward strand.
TCTGGGCCACCTATCACTTCTAAGCCTGACCTAGCCCTCAAAATGGTTACAGTAACAAAACAAGAAGAGAGTGTGCTACATGTGCTAACTCGAGTTCTTGGAAAACCACAATGTAAATGCTACCTCCTGTACATGTATGACCATAATACTTAAAATTCTCAGTATTTCTGCTGCTCTCTAGATCTTGCCATAGTACTAAATTATGGTATCACGAATTCCTCTTTGGAGGCAGGTCTTCAGTATTACCAAAATTGAGTAAACCTCTGACTGCATGCATGGTTTAAATGCTGTTCCTGTCACAGGGCAAGCCTAAATTAATAGTTGGTTTATTATTTTGATAGATGAATGCTTCCATTTTGAAATCCTGAAGATGGCATTTAATTTTGTTGTATGAGGTGCAATGACAATAAAGTAAACTAAATCCTGTTTTTTCTATATTAAGCCATACAAATGTTGGGCAATTTCAGAACTGCCAAAAATGGTTAAAACAAACCTTATGAAGTCCCATTTACTATTGTGCTGAGCTTGAGAAATGAAGCTTGAATCTTCAGGATCCGAACGTTGTTTCTGCAGCCCAATGCAAGAGTTTCTGTCCCTCAGTGCATGGAAGGGAACTCCTACAGCAAACTGCTGAAATGAAGCTCAAATCCTAAACATACAAGCTTCATTTTTCCAGCCCAATGAAGGATTTCTCCCCCTCCCTCATACATGCAGAAAAGGGGAAATCCTTTGGCAGATGGCAGCAGCTTGCAAATGGCAATCAGATGACCACAGGGCACAGATCATAATCACATGGTTACAGGAGGGTGGGAAATGCAACATTTTATGAAAGCCAGAAGTGTTTTACTTTTTTAAAAGCACCCTTTTAAACCATTGTAACTTTAAATGGTCACTCAGCCCTAAATTGTAAGTGAAGGACTATTCGACTTCCTCTCTTATCATTTAACCTGAGCAGTATGCTCTTTCCAAAACTTGACACCGACCAGCTCAGACACCCTCCCATCATGTGAGTGGGTTTTTAAACTTCTGTTACTAAATCAAAAACACTACTGCATCTTTTTTACTGTTTCACTGATGTCCTGAGATGGAGCAAACCAAGGTAGATTCAGTATTTTCAATTGTTCACGTTGTATAGTAAATGTATTTAAGAAGACTACAGTAATATTTGCCATTTTACTTACAAGCAAAACATTGAGTGATGATCTTATTTGTGGGCCTTGACAGCAAAACACTAAACTAGACAAGCTTTGGTCTGATCCAGAACAGCATCAAACTATATATTTCTGCTTTCATAAGAACCAGTAGGAACTTAGATGGCACCAGTACATACTTCTGGACACATATTTTAGTATTTCCATTCATAATTAAATCTACACCTTCATTTCTCCCCATGGATTCATCAAGCCTGCTCTACATATTCAAACTATCTTCATACAGATCTGTTACATCTTTCTTCTTTCTCTTAGTTTTACAATATATTTATCTTTTCTTCCATTTCATTTATTAATTATTGCTCTGCATTCCATACTTCTCTTACAAGTCAAGTTGCAATTTTCCATTTGCCATGAGCGTTGCTAAGTGGACCCAAAGTTATTAGGTCGATAGCCCACCTTAGTTTTGCTTAATTGACACTTTCACATAATTCTAGTATAGTAGAACAGAAAAGATAGGATAAGATTACCAATCTCAGTCCTACTTGTGCAACATGCAATACTCCCTCCTAATGGGAAGGTTAATACCAGTGAGAATGGAATAGAACTTTATTACAGTCATAGACCAGCAATAAGCAAGAATCATCACAGTGAGTTGTGATAGAATTTGGCCAACAAATCATGAGAATAACCAAAGGCTAAGCAAACCTATGCTATTCTACAATGGCTAACAACTGTCTTGCTTAGCAACAGAAATTTTAGGCTCAATTGTGGCCATAATTCAAGGATTATTTGTGTAGTCATTAAGTGAATTTCTTAAAAATCCCAATGACCAATGAGGAAAAACAAAGTGCAGTTAAATTGGGAAATTTATTATACAAAAAAAAAAAGAATCTTTGCTCTTTCTCCAGGCTGTGTCACTTCTTTGATATTCTGGACCATCTGCAAATTTGTTCAGTGTAGCAATGCTGGCTACTACGGTATTGACAAAAGCTCTCTGTACTTTACAGAAACACTATGTATTAGAAGCAATATTTACCAGTTTTCCCCTCTACATGTGCTTTCATACAATTCTATATCCACTCAGAACTTCATTCCACCTCTTGAACAGCACCTTTGTAATCTAGTCTTCTATAAAAGTTCTCAATATTCAAGTTCCAATTTGGCTAAATGGACTATAGAAATAGAAAGCCAGCTGCATGCTAAAGTGAAAAGGTCTACTGTATGTTGAGCGCAATCCTCAATTTATATTCCTTTACCAGTTTTCTGTCAACTTAACTTGTTAGCATGCATCATTTGGCGCATGCCTAGCAAGTAGTGGTCACACAATATATCAAGCACCAATATAAGAAAGAAGACGAAAAAAGCCCTATTAAACATTTACTGTTGATATCTGTACTGGGCAGAGAATGGGCGATAAAGTTACAATGGGAACATCAGGTCAGTCCATGAAGGTAGTTCCTCAAAGTGTGTACATGTAGTCCTCAACTTATGACCATAATTGAGCCCAAAATTTCCATTGCTAAGCAAGAAAGTTGTTAAGTGACTTGTGCCCATTTTACAACCTTACTCTCTCTAATCGCACCTCTAAAAGGAGCTCAATAGATGCTCCCTATTACTATATTGGGCAGGCAGATTTATTTAAATAAATCTAAAATACCCAGAGACCAGTTTAGTGGAAGTGATTAAGGCACCAGGCTAGAAACCGGGAGACTGTGAGTCCTAGTCCTACCACAAAGCCATCTGAGTGAAGTTGGGCCAGCCATTCCCTCTCTCAGCTCAAATTACAATGGCACTGAAAAAAGTGACTTATGACCATTTTTCAGTTACAACCTTTTCAGCATCCTCATGATCATGTGATCAAAGTTCAGATGCTTGGTAACCGGTTCATATTTATGACCGTTGTTGTGTCCCAGGGTCATGTCCCTTTTTACATCCTTCTGACAAGCAAAGTCAGTGGGGAAGCCAGATTCACTTAACAACCGGGTTACTAACTTATCAACTCCAGTGATTCACTTAACAACTGAGGCAAGAAAGGCTGTAAATGGGGCAAAATTCACTTAATAAATGTCTCACTTAACAACAGAAATTGGGCTCAATTGTGGTCGTAAGTCAAGGACTATCTGTATAGGGCTTTGTAAGTAATACATTTAAATTCCATTTGAAAATGGAGTGTGGTGTTAGAGGTGTTATCACAGGATGTAAGCTGTTATTATTATTATGGTTTGTCACACAGCCAGATGTTCAGACTGGATTTGGCATTTTTATTCACCTATTGAGTCTTTCCCAAGAACCTGGGATAGGCAGATGTTAATGTTGTATGGTGTAAGAGCGGCTACAAGGGGTCGCCCTTGAAGAAAACCTGTAACATTCAACTGGTCCAGAGTACAGTAATGTGGACAGTGATAAGCATACCTTGGAATGCCCATGTAACACCTTTACTTTGTGAGCTATACAAATTGCCAGTTTTCTTATAGGTGTGATTCAAGAGACCAACCATTTCCTACAAAGCCCTACATGAGATAGGACCTAGTTACTTGATGAGTCATCCATCTCCCATAATATCTACCTGATCAATTCAATCTAACAAATTGGTGGGTTCCAGGTTCCTTCAATTTAACAATGCCATGTAACAGGATTCTGAAAATATTTTCTTCTTCAGCAGCTGCTTTCTAGAATGAGGTTCTTCCCAAGATTTAGGTGGCACCCACCCCACTGGCATCTTAGAGAGCCTTGAAGATTTCCCTTCTGAGTACTGTTGCGTGTACACTTTTTTGGTTATTGCCTGGTTTTGCAATCATTTTGCTTCTTTGTCTTTATTGGTATATAATTATATTTTCTGTTCTTATCTGTGAACAATCCACAGTCACTAGATGTTGGGTGGTATATAAATTTAAATAATTGTGAACATCTTTAACATCTCTACTTGCTATCGGCTGTACTGGATGGAGTGACAGAGTCAAAGCCAAAAAATAACTGGAGAGCACTAGGCTGGATAATTCTAGGATTTGTTGATGACCATAGATTATCTTACTCCAAACACTGTTTCTCTGTAAAGGATAATCAATATTATTTCATAAACCATAGGTTTATTATTTTCTATTATTTTTTTCAACCCAATACATTATATTTCAAGGTTCAAAGAAATTGCCTTATATTTGTGTAGAACCTAGTAGTGAGAATTCCTACACTTTTAAACAAGGACTTTGAATACGTCACAATTGGTGGAGTTCACACAACATATTAAGTTATGCATTATGCTTTATAAATTAAGTGGATAGGTTCCTACTGCACCATGAACTAAAGCCAAAATGAATATGAAGCCTTAGCATGATACAATTAGACTCTTTACATCATAACATCAAATAATTGCATAAAAGGCAATGTTCCTTTCTTAAAATCTAGAAAAAAGCCCCAAGCACAGCCATTTGCAATATAGCCACAACCTCCAAAATTTCACTGAAGACTTGGTTGAGGAACATGTTCAGAGGAAGAAATAGTAAACTGAAGAAGGCTTCACAATAAGCGGAGTTAAGTATTGCAATGAAAAACTAAGCTAATAGATTGGTTCTTCAAATCATTTCAGATAAGGAGGGAATTGAGGTCACCCACGAGAGCTCCAGACAGCTACTCTTTCTAAGGAAACTGCAAGTATAGTGGTATGTAGGAAAGACCTTGAGAATATTAGCCTAGGAAACACTGCCTAGGGAAAGATCAAATAAGAAACAGCAAAGCCTGTTGTTGGATAATGGGAGGGGCACAAGGCTGAGAAGAGATACTCACTAGTTTCTCAGATTCTTAAGGAGAGGGCAGGAGAATTGTACTTTCAGACTTGTAGGATTGAGCTCAGCTATACTAGATAGATCAGACAGGAAACACAACTAGATCAACTAATTCTGCTTTATTTAAAACAAATAGAATCTTGAAAATATGATCTGATTGTTGTCTAGGCAGTATTTTTTTGGTCCAAGCTTCTTTCTCACATATCATTAAAGAAATAGTGATCTTCATAAGATTAGAGCTCTGGGAGATAAGAGAACAGTCATCTTGCTCAAACCGCCAGTGGCGCCTTTGAAAGGACACTAAGTTTGCATACTTCCTTTCTTAACCATCTTAACCATTTTTAAAAATTGCTTGTTAACTGCTTTTCAACTATTAAAACCTTTGATTGACAAGTTTGATACCACCAGATTAATTTCCCTTCAATCCTTAGTGAAATAAAGTTTTAACTACTCATGTAAAAGCTTCTTTTGAAAAAAAACCAATAAAAGAGTGTTTAAAACTTGTATTTAAGGAAGTTACAAACAGGGTAAGGCCAGATATATTTGAAATAAGATTTTGGAATTACTTATACAGAATCCTTCACATGGGAAAATGCTTATAGTTTGAATTATTAAAAAAAAATAGATACTAAAGGGAACTAAAGATTACTATTAAAAAGAACATAAAGTTTCCAGAATTACAGAATGAGCAAAATATTCTAACACTGAAGGATGTTTTTGAAAAATGGAGTCAAAGGTTAATATGATTAGTGTTAACAGGGACCTCTATCCGTATGGAGAAATTGTGTCTACGATTTTTTTGGGAAGAGGAACAAGATTTGCTTGATAAGATCGAGACACAATTGAAAGTGGATTTACAAATGACAGGTTACAAGAATTACTTGGCAAAAGATGTTACACTGGACATACAGAAGAAATTGGGTGATATTTTAAAAGGGATATACAAACAATAAACCAAGAGAGTGACCAGGTTAATTTTCTTATAATGGATTTACAATAGAGGCTTAAAGTTGTGAAGAATCTTGTGAAAAGAGACAAAGAAAAAAATGAAATGAAAAAAAAGAACAAGTTCTACAACAATATTTGAATGAACCAACGTTAAAAATTGTTAGAAGTAAAAGAAAAGAACATCTAGTTGGTTTATTTGATCAAGGCTAACATAATCTTATTTCTGATTATTCTTAATGGTCTTTTGCTGACACAAAGACTGAAATGATGATGGTTTATGGATATGTTTATACATAAGAGATAGGATATAGAAAGAAGAAATTATCTGTTGTATTTTAAGAAGAGGTGATAAGGTAATAAAATCGTTTATATTTGTTGTGATCAAGGTGAGAAGTCACTTCTTTATATATTTATTTTCTTTTTCTTTCTTGTTTATTTCTATTTCTTTCTTATTTGCATGTTCTAACTTTTTTATTATATCTTTATCTTAGTTTGTATTATTTTTTACTTTTGTATTTCTGATTTTTAATAAAATTACTATAAAACAAAACAATAGCTTTTTAAACTTGTAATGCTATTCTACCCATATTCTTCTCCATTAGATAACCAACAATTTCATCACTTATATAATTCAAGTGCCTAACAAATGCACACAATTATTTTTACCATAAACAATCCCAAAAGAATCTGTTTGGATTCAGTCTCTAAGAAACTAGGTTTTTATCAACAGAGGGATGAATTCTCAAATCAAGACAACTCATTTGTTTTTTCAGTTTCCTTCAAGTTTAAGCATGAAGTCAATAATCAACATATTTTACAAAAAAAGGCAAATGGTCATTTGAATAGTATTTTTTTCCAGTTAAAATCAAGCATAAAAAAGTAAAAGAAAAACCCTTGCTCTTTCATTCTGCACTTCCATTATATCACACTGGAGTTTTTAATCTTTTGAAGACTACTAAATACTTGGCATTTATGATAATCTACCAGTAGGCATAAACTAAACTGATTAGAAACATGTTTCAGAAACTGTGCTTTGCCATGTATTATGGAAACCCTCAGAATATTGTTTAGTTCCTAGGTACTTGGAAAAAGCACCTCAAGTAATGAAGGATTCATTGAGAATCCTTCTAGGTTAGACAAATGAAATAAGATTTTAATCCAAACTCTAAGATAATTAGAGCTTATTGTTGAATTACATCCTGACACTTGAATTAATTTATCCAGATTAAATTAATTTCAAAAGATATTATTACATTTTTAAGATCAGACAAAATGAACACAGTATGCTGCTTCTACTCTCTGGTGATTTTTCCTTAAAATTAAAAATATTTAAGTCACCTAATATTTGATATATGCTTTTTAATTAAACTGAAATAGGTAACTCAGAGCTCGTTGCCACGGTGAATGATTGTGATGTCACTGATCACATTTTAGTTTGGGGGCAGGATCAAAGGAAGAAAGCACAGTGAAGGATGTGTAATTGTAAATATCTGTTTTAAAGGCAAATGAGTTTGAGGCATAAAAACATTATTCTAGAAGAATGATTTTTTAAAAGATGGATTGCAAAGATCCCAAAAACATAACACAGACATTTTCTTAAAATCAACTATTATTAATAGTCTTTACAAAAGTTGTTTAAAACTACTTAGATCATGCTGCCCTTGAAGAGAGTTCAGAAGCTGCAGCTGGTCTAGAATGCCAAAGTACATTTTTTAGTCGCTCTGATGCCCACTAACACCACTGCTCTACAGCTGCACTAAGTCCCAACAGACTTGCAGGTGTGATTCAAAGTACTGATTGTTAGCTGTATAGTGCTTGTTGGCAGTATAATGGAGGAATGAATTACTTGCCATCTTCCTTCTATTGTTTCTGCTAGACCCACCAGATCTAACACAGGGGATACGCTTTGAGTCCTCTCTATTAAACAATGGCATTTTGTTAGAGTCAGGAGCTAGCCACTCTCTGAGGTAGCACCTGCCTTCTGGAACAGCATTCCAGGATCAGGATGGCTCTAATCCAATTGTCTTTTTGTAAGGCTCTAAGGACCTGGCTGTTTCCCCAGATGTTCAGATCAGGAGGTTAGGCTAGCTCTGTTGTAGATGAGATTTTGACTGGAAAATGTCATTTACCCGGGGCACTATGAATTATAGTTTTAACTGTTATATTTTAATCTTTGTATGCTACCCAGTCACCATTGTGAAATGGAAAGCCATATAAATTATTTAGATTAATATATTTAAAAAAATATCTTCATTGTCAATTCTGTTTGCTGTACTTAGCGTCATTAGTTTGATCTTTAATTTAATCTTAGTTCCATTTTTTCCCATTGTGCTCCTTGGTCTTTTTATAATTTTATTAAAGTATGAGGACAAAGATAAAGGACTAGTCCAACTACATAAAATATAAGAAAGAAAAGAAAGAAAAAGAGAGGTGCAGAGACAGAAAAAGGTAAATAAAAGAAATTTATATATATAAAATTCCCTTCCCCAAACAAATATAAACATTTTCAGTAATTAAACATCTTCTCTAGAATTTCAACTAAAAAAACTCTTCTTCCCATATCTCATCCTTTATCAAGATTCACTGAAATTCTGCACAGAATTTCAGTGTTCTTCCATTTGTTTTGTTTGATGTTCTTGGAATCTGTTATCTTTTCGCTGACATCTGTTAAGGTGCAAATTTGAGGTTGGAACCTTCTTCTGAATTCAGAAATCTTTTAGAAGGCTTTCCTTATTTTCCTGTATCTGTTTCCATCTTCAATGTTATAATTAGTCCTCTGGTTATGACAGTAATTGGGACTGGGATTGCCATTGCTATGTGATGTGATCATAAAGCATGGTATCAAATGATTGCATTGCTTAGCAGTGGTAATCCCAGCATACTCTTAAGAGAGATGGGTCATTAAATGCAAAGATGTGGGAGTCCCAAGTAAGGACTGCAGGAAGGTTGCAGGAGAGTGGGAAAAACCCTGGGAGGGCTGGTGCAGGCCACATGTGACTTGGAAGGACTAGCAGATGTTTTGCATAAGCCGGGGGGGGGGGGGGCAGGGATGGGCTGGCACAGACTGCACATGAGTAGGGGAAAGAGTTGGCATAGGCTGTATGCAAAGCTGGCAGGGAAGGTTACAAATGGCAATCTCTCGATTGCAGGGTACTGCAATGGCTGGAATTTTGAAACCAGTCAAGTGTCAATTTTTTTCAGTGCATATATAACTTGAAATTGTTGCTGAACAAATGAACATAAGCTACGGATTTATATGTATTGTAATAGTGCTTCTTGTATTTTCTAAACTGATATTCTATTACCTGAATGTTCCCTAAGCTACATGTCTTCACCCTGTCTTCCAACATACCATTTTAATTTCAGATTGAACTTCATCATAATACTCATGAACATTTTCTGTGTCAGCATTTAAAGCACAAACTTAATTAATCATCATCTTAAATGGTAGTCCATGAAATCTAATTGATACGATTCGTAATTGATTGTATGTGCCCAAAGCAGCCTATTTTCCAGAGCACCTGAGGGCAAGACAGGAAGTAATGGATGGAAACTTATCAAAGAGCAATCCAACCTATAACTAAGGAAAAATTTCCTGACAATGAGCACAATTAATCAGTGGAACAGCTTGCCTTCAGAAGTTATGGGTGTTCCATCACCAGAGGTTTTAAAGAAGAGACTGGACAGCCATTTCTCTAGAATGGTATAGAGTGAAATCTCTTGCTTGAGCAGGAGATTGGACTCCAACTCTGTTAATGTATTGTATACTGTATACTGTAAGTACTATTCTTGTTATAGCTTTCCTGATTATGAAAACAATGCCATGCTTTCTTTGGCATTGTAGTAAATAGTGTAATCTTCTGACTGAAAGAATCCAATTCCAATCTATTTCAATTAACTGAAACCTAAGAGGACAATGTGTGGTGATTTGTTTCATCTTTCACTGTGATGGGCTTTCCCACATTCATGCTTCTTACATTCCATGCTTCCACTGTAATTCTGTCTTTGCAGCTTTGGATTTTCATTTCTGAAATGACAACATCAGCAACTAAATGTCCCAAAGGCTTTAATCTAGCTAGCCCTTCATAAATATCACTAATACTCAGTTCTTCCTTAGTAGCATGTTTAGTGCCATTTGGCCCATTACCTGGCTTTATATTGTCAATCATTTTTATTGCTTATCTCTTTAGTTTTCTTGGTAAAAGGTGCATTGGTCAAGAACGAACTGTAAATACCACTATCTCCTTCAAGGTAAATTGTGGCAGTCTATCTAGTTGAGAGGGGTATTAATTATCGAGCAAAATACTTTCCTCAATGGCAAATGTCACTCCTGGCAAATATCAACCAAGAGAGAGCTGGATCTAAAGGAATGTAGTAGCTTAAATTCATGATTCATCCATGAGTTATGTCCATATTTTCAAGGTTCAGGGGCATAAATTGACCTCAAAACATTAGACAGCTAAAAAGCCTCCATGACAGGGTGGCTACCAAAAACAATGGTAAATGAAGTGGTGGGGTGATGGTGGCAGATATAATGTTGTGGCAGTGATTCTTGAATGACTATGTTCTTCTTTCTTTTCTGGGCCTCTGCCAATGGTCTGGCAACATCAGGGGCCCAAACTTCAACCCTAAATCCCTAATCCTTCATGGGGGATGGTTTCAGATTTAAATCAAATTTATATTCTACACAAACCATGGCAGTAACTATTCCTTACTGGAAGCAAGTTTCCCCCCCTCACAATTTTTTAACCAGATTAAGCCGTTTTGAATTTCACAGTGAACAGCCTTTCCAGACAGCCACAAGGGAAGAAGGGCTGCTGTTCCAAATGGTCTAATTTCATATCTATCCCCACACACACACCTTTCTCACCCAGAAGCAATGACTCATCCAGAACTTTATTTTAAAACAGCAGAGATAAATACTGGTATATGCCATTTGGGGATATTCTGCTAGCTGAAATCAAGAAAACTAAGGTGCAACTGTAAACTGCCATATCAGTCACAAGCCAGCTTGGTGTCAGTGTTAAGGCGACAATCTAGAAACTTGAAGAATGTGAGTTTCAATGCTGTGTTAGATATGGAACCAGCTGAGTAATCTTGGGTCAGTCACTTTCTCTTAGCTCTTGGAAGAAGGCAATGGCAAACAACTTTTGAAACCTTATCAAGTAAACTGCAGAGACGTGCACTCACACCCACATATTGAAGAAAGTGCACTTCGAGTCTCATGCCATTCTATTTTAGTTTAAAAAAATATGAAAGGGAGAAACTTTGTGCCAGGGTTCTGATTAATTAATGGATAATTCCCCACAACTACATAGAAACATAGATATTGTACTATCTCCTAGGGAACTAGACAAGAACTGAAATACTGACCATTTAAAATTAAAAGGAAGAAAAAGTTGGGACAAACATCACAGCTGTCATAACGCAGTGGCAACATTACTTGGCAGAAAAGCATTTACTACAATGCTCAGTCACCAACACCACCAGGTAAGCATTGGCAAAATTTGTTCTGTTGAAATCTGCTGCCAGCTATTTCACGGTAGAGGTGAGCAAGCTTTCTGCATACCTGGGCATTGCATTTTTGAAGGTTTTATTCTTTTAATTTTATTAGATATCAGTGATATTATCAGATATGATAGCAACGTTTGTTTTTAAATAGGCATATGACATTAAAAAAATGCCAGGTTTTGCCAGATGCCAGATGTATGCTAGAAAGAAGAAAGGCTGGAATATTGCATGCCACACCTTGCCCACATCTCAATTGTCAAACTACTTTATTTCAAATGTAGTACTTCTAGCATTAAAAATTAAACCACTCATAGAAATTCAATTTCTATTGTGTATCATACATAAAGGAAAATATATTTTCACAGAATATAAACCAACACAGTAAGGAATAACTAAGAGACAAAATAAATGCAGAGCAATTTTTATGGAAATAAAAAACTGTTTTGAAACTAATAGAGTAGAGATAAACAAGGAGCTTCTATGTAAAGTGAACAGATGCTAGGAAGGGGAATTTTAGAGATCAGTATGCGAGTGACAGCAATTTACCCAAGACTGGAATGGAAACAAACGCTACAAATATTGGTTTTGAAGAAGAAAAAATGAACGCAATCATAAATGCTATGAAAAAGTTAAAAAACAATCAGCTGCATATGTTTGGAGAAGTGTTAAATGTGGACATAGTTTGCTTATGAAGTGGCTATATAGTTTCTTACATGTGTGAAGATTACATCTCTGCCTGATGATTAGAAGGATATCATTATTCTTTCTCTGTATAATAGGAAAAATAACAAGAGCAAATGAAAAAGCTATGAGGGATTAGTTAAACCTGCCTGAGAAAACGTTTGGTTCTGACAGAAAGAGTTAACAGTGAGCAAAATTTGGACAGTGCAGTATGGCTTTATGCCACGAAGCTGGTGTACTGATTAAATTTTTATTCTTCGGGATATGAAAAAAATGTACAAATGTGTGAAAATTTATTGTACATTTTTTATTTAAAGAAAGCGGGTGACAGAATGAACAAATTTGGACTATAGAATGATGCACATGAACATTAAGTTGAAGGTTGATTGAGTTAAAATCAGTGTAAGATGGAAGTAAAGCATGAATAATGAAATGCTGACCTAAAGGTTCAACATTCAGAAGGGAAAAAGACAAGGGTGTGTGATGCTCCTTCTGCTGATAGATAGATAGATAGATAGATAGATAGATAGATAGATAGATAGATAGATAGATAGATAGATAGATAGATAGAT
>JANHFL010006218.1:32578-42780 GCA_032468155.1 Oxyrhabdium leporinum
CCAGCAATAAAACCCAGTTAATAGAAGCAATCATTCAATCTTGGTTTCACATTATAACAGCTGCAGAACTAAAAGACGTGGTTCACTCCATGGGAAGATGTTGTAAGTCCATAATTCATACTAAAGGTTTAACTGACTAAGTATTAACTGGCATGGTGATAATTTTTGTATATCTCATTTTTTCTATGGTGATAATTTTGGTACATCTCATTTTTTTCTACGTCTTTTACTTTTCTTCTTTATAACCGATATTCTAATAGCAAATCCTTCATAAAAGTTATTGCATTACATTCTTAATTTATCTTTCCATTGATATATAATTTTATGGTTTCTACTCCAAAAAACAGTGGTGTTATTAGCCATCAAACCTCAAAAATACACTTTTCCCAAAAGGTTTCTATGATTTTGGCCACTATGTATGTCAGGGCAAACATAAAAGTTGAAAGCAGTGAGAAAAGAGTATCTGAGAAAGGTATGCAACTAAGATAAGAATAGAACCAAGAATGAATGGAAACTGAATAAATGTTGGATGCAATGAAAAGTTGAATGACCAGTGTGAAATAAGTCTTATCTGGGAAGAACTATACTACAGATGGGAAAGACTGAAAAGTCTTAGATGAATTGAATTGATGAAGTTATTAGGTCATGTATGAAGTAGCTGAAGTAGGTGTAATTCTATATCTTTCCCTCCTTGTAAAGATATAGAAAGGTACATAGTGAATGATGTTGGTAAAAAATAAATTTAATTATACTTTTTTTACTCTCATAATTTAAATTATTTGGATTATTTCTTCAAAAATGTAATGATTTTATTAAGTTATATTGTTCTTCTGCATTTTTAACAGATCCACTGATAAAGTGTTTTAATGTTAACATTCTTCAAGGATGATATTCTAGTATGAGACAGCTGTAGCTTAAATTGCTATAACATAGAGGGTCATCTTTTAAGTGCAGTGCATCCATACATTGATAGCAGTAAATTCTACTGTTCCTTATAATTCAGTTTCAAATATCTTGGAATGTTGCCTAAATTCAGTGACGGACAAGAAACAATGCTGTTCATTAATAAAACAATTGGACACTGGGATGGAGATTCAGTTTCTGAGATCAAGTTATTATTCCTCCACACACACACAAAAAAAAGAGTCCATGAGTTGCCCCTAATCTTCATTTTGACACCGGATTCATGATTGGAACCTCTGACAAGATACCTGTTTACCCAATAACAGCTCCAGAAAGTTGGTGATATTTTGCAATAGTTATTCATACCCTTATTACACAGACTATTTTTTAAATGTATGGAAGTTGCAAATGGAAAAAAATGCATCAAGCAATTTACTAAATTGAAGAAGGAATAAAGGTTACACTGAAATATCTGCCAGCTATTTACTGAATGTATGTTGTTAAACTTTATAATCTGACTGTCTGACTGCCTTTCCCATTATGAACCTGCTAGGCATTAAGATTTACAAGATCTATAGCCCTTAAAAACTACCCCTGCTGCTGGAGGCTTCACTATCTGACGTACAAGTGTTTTTTCTTTCCTTGTTCCTAGATAGTGGAATACATTTGGCCTTATTCTAGCATTTTTTATGAAATTTCCTTAAAAATTATATGGCCACCTATCTCAGTGTTGGTGAAACTTTTTGGCACCGAGTGCTGAAACGGGAGAGCATGCGCGCGCAGGAGCACCAGAAACCAGAAGAGCAGCTCCCTGGCGCACATGCTGGAGCACTGGAAACCAGAAGAGCAGTTTCTGACGCACATGCGCGCACAAAGACCAGCTGGCCAGCACACATGTGCACCAGAAACCAGAAGCTCAGCTTCCCGGCATGCACATGCATGCCGGGGAGCTCCTCTTCCAATTTCCGGCGCTGCCATGGGCACATGCACGTGCCAGAACCCAGAAGAGCAACGGGCAACGGCTGGCGTGCCAGGAGAGATGGCTGTGCATGCCACTTCCGGCACGCGTGTCATAGGTTCGCCATCACAGACCTATCTCATAAAGTACAACTCTGGACAGCTCACAATAATGATAAAACCAAACGCAAGAAAAACACCTGACCTGCCATCTCCAATCCAGCAATCTATTCAATCCTCAGGCTCCAACCTTATCCTATCCCAGCGCTTTGGGAACTTTCCAGAAGACTAAAAGAGTGGAGGTCTGCTATCCCAAATATGAAAATAATTCAAACTGTTTTAATTGTTAATCAATTTTAATAATTTCAATTTAATATTTAATTTTGCCAAGCTTGTTTTTCTGTACTTTTTCTGTGATTTCACTATCTTGGAAGAAGTTTAGGTTCACATATTTTATTAAGCCATGGTGTAATTAACTTTTAAGGAATCATCACTGATTAGACTCACCCAACAGACTAAGACATATGACAGTTTGTTCGATTATGGTTAAGTTTGATATTTAAATCTAACCAATTTTCATCCTGTATGCACTATTACTTTCAGAATACCATAACTTTACTCCAAACAAGCAGCTTTACTGTATTTAAAAATGTCTGACTGAAATTTTGAAAATTGGTTACATCAGAAGCCTGTTCTCTGAAATGCAATGCCCAGGTGAGCTGTCTTTCCTCAAAGACCTTTCATTGCCCATCAGAGTAAACATCTAATGGGCAATGAAACACAACATGTTTTCAATATCTGACTAACTTTATAGTGGCTGTGATGAACTGTGGTCTTTTTAAACATGTTGTAGAACTCCAACCCCCATCAGCCACAGCCAGCAAGTCTAATGACTTCATCAAAGTCAGATTCCCTCCTCTTCTTTTCAATATTCAAGTGCATCGTATACAAATAAGTGAATTGTGTTGAGTTTTTTATTTATCGTTTCTGATACTGACATTTTGATCGGGATTGCAAATTTCGGGTAGTAACCAATGGTGGAGAATTGGGCCCCAAGACTCTGTAAAGGTAAGCTCACACCTGACAGCAACCCGTGTAAAACTTCCCAGGAGAAAGGTGGCAATTAATTAGCCCCCACTCCAATTTAACCGAGGAGGACCACCATAATTCCTCCGCAGTCTCCCACCGCTCGCTACTCTGGCATTTTGCACCCAAGCCAGTGAAGTTTTCTCCTCCAAGCGGGGTGAGGGAAGGATCTGCTCTCAAGGGTTAAACCTGAGAGGCAGAAACCCCGCGTGCGGCTGCCCTTCATCCACGCTCCCTCGCTCCAGTGGGAGGAAAGGAGCTGAAGAATGCTCGCAGCGTCCCTCCTCTGCCTTCAGGCACACACAACCCTCTTGATTTCAAACCTCTCCGAAGAGAGCCAGCTCAAGTTACAACCGATGGGTTATTGTTCCTCTTCATCTTTTGTGTTTCGTTTTGAAGCGCCACCGTGCACAGTTTCACCTTCGGAGCTTCCCCCTCCTCCCGGGATTTGCTCCCGGCGCCTTCACGCCGCGTTATCTCCCCGCACTTCCTTTTGCGCGGCATTCACGCCTAAAGAGCTCGGGAGAGACGAGACCGGAAAGATGAGGGATCTACCGCTCGCGCGGCTTTTTTTCTTTTTTTGCAGCTCCCGAAAGAGAGCCTCGGGGGGAAGCAGCCCCGACGATCTAGTCCCTTCCACCCACCACCCAGTCCTCTTTTCGGACATCGCAGCCACGTGAAAAACGAGCAACCTCCGTCCACCCCCCCAGGCCAAAGGGTGCGGGATGAAGCAAATTCTGTTTAAAATACACCTTCCACAAGGAAACGCTTACCTTGAGATGCTTTTTTTTCTATTGCCCCATCCTTAGCTCCTCTATGGGCGTGGGAATATTGAGGGGGGAGGGGGGGCTCTCTGCTTTTCTATAGATACAATTTCGCCGCACGATTAAAAAAAATGGTTAGAAATCCTGTCAAGTCATGTGATTGATTGAATTATTTCCACCCCTCTTTTCCTCCTAAACCCCCCTCCCCCCCGTTTTAGGACAATACTCGGCAGCTTTTTTTCATTATGTCAGACAAAAATGGCTGATGACAGAGAGGAGGAGCGCGGCTGCCGTTGCCAGGGAATGCCGGGCTCTCCTGGCCCCTCCTGTGGCTGCAAAGGCTTGAGGCGCGAGGCACCCGCGGAGGTTGATTAGGGTCTGGTATCTCACAGTCATGCCTTAAAGTGTAGGAGTAACTCTTCCTGATTCCTCCCTCCTCTTCCCCACCTCCCTTTTCCTGCTTCTCCAGGCAAGGGAAGTCTACGCGGAGAAAATCCGAGCCGAGTCTTTGAGAGCCACCCGGCTTCGTTTCAATGGGGATTGAGAGCGGACTGCAGCTTGCACCCCTATTGAAAGAGAGCTGACAAATGCCCCCGCCCCAAAGTTGCAATATGGGATCGATTCAATTAGGGTCGTTATTCTATCCATGTAATCTATCCAGCTAATCCCAGCAGCTTCTGTCGGCTTTATGTACTTTAGCAGCAACTCTGGTCGAGATACTCGTTTTACAGCACCGACAGATCTTAATTAACTCAGCCTTCCCCAATTTTTTGTTCTCCATATTGAACGTTTCATCTCCAATATTCATAGCGATGCTGGGTGGGGGTTAATGGCAGTGAAAGTCCAATGTGAGGCATTAGTAAACAGTCCCATAGGGCACTGGACTTTATTTCCTATTGTTGCATCCATGCCTTCAAAGTGTATCACATCATCTGTACAATTATAAAGCATTTTCTACTATAAATAAGAGTCATCTAGTTCCGATTTGAAAACTTCCAGTGACAGTTCTCCTTATTTAACAGCTATTAATTTTCTCTGCAACAACTGATCCTTATCCTTTTCTGTTTTAATAAAGTCCACTCTCACTATACAACTTTTAAACATTCTAATTTTTAAAAAATATTTTACACATCTTTAATAATAAATATTGGTGTGGGAAAACTTAATAAATTATTGAAACCCAGAGCCACATTTTGCCAGATTAGAATCAACAGAGGAGAAAAAAAAACCTATTCCAGATTATTTCCCACAACCCATCATGGCATAAATAAAGTAGGTTCATCACATCCAACCAATGCTCATGTTGCTTTAAAAAGCTCAGGTAGTGGTATGAAGTTGGGGAAAAACTATGTCCCAGAATTAGAGAGAAAAACATTAATAATTTTGCAAATTGGCTTTTTCAGTGGGCCCCAATAGGAATCACAAGTAGTTCAGGCAAAGTAAAACACATTTTATTAAGGGGCAGGAGTCAAGTCTTTATATGGGGTACAGAAACAAGTAATGCATGCACTGTGTATAAGTGATGCATCAGCAAATTAATAAAATGCATTGGTTAGACATGAGAAAAAACAAACACCTCCTTCTTTCTTATTCAGGCTTGTTTCTTTAACACTTGCAATAGTCAGACTTCTGAATACAGCCCTATTTTTTACTTTCTGAATAAGTTAGTTTTTGTACAACGAAGATGGTTTTGGTTAAACTAAAAACATGATTTCCTAAAGTTGAAAGGGAGGTATGGATACCCTGCTAAAATGTGAATATCACTTTTATTAAAATAAAGCCTAAAATTCTTGTTTCAGAACAAAAAATGGTGTGCCATAGCATATGGACCATGTATACCTATCCTACTCTTCAGGCAACTCTTTGAGAAGTGAGGCTTTTGAAAGATGGCTTTGATACACAGTGTGCTTATATTTTAGACAAATGGTTTCAAGATGAAAATTAAATTAAGTTCTTTGTTTTAGATGGATGTAAAACATTTCTAGAACTGTGAAACTTTCCAGGAAAAGCCCTGCAAGCAGCAATGTGTAGTGCAGCAGCAAAGGCAAGGAAGGCAGCACTAGACAATGAAATCCAAAATTAAGCAAAAAGTCAAAGCATCAATCCAAGCAAGTCATTTATCAAGAGTATTCCAAATCTGAAAACAGTCTAGCAACAGTTTGGGGAAACTAGAAGAATTAGATACTTAAACTACAGCCTGAGGCTGTTCAACAATCCAGCACTGACATGTTAGAAATTGAATGCTTTTGTACAGAGCACCACCCAGTCTCAATTGTTGCCATCAGTTAACCAGCCAGAATCACCACAATTCTACTGTATTCCTGGGTATACTTTTTAATCTGAGGAAACTTTCCTCGCAGGCGGACACTCCTTTCTGCCCCAGGTATTCACAATTTGGAAGTGGTTTGAATTTCAACTCCCAGATTTTTTCTACCAATGTTCATTTCATATCCAGTTCTAGGAACTGGCCACACATCTGAAGGGAACTCTACTTGGAGAAAATGTTCTCTTTCCTATAAATTTGCAAGGAATTTCTTCTTCAATGGAAGAGTTGGATTCATCTCCATATCATTGTAATAAAAGGTTGTTACTATTGTTTGTGAAATGAAAGCCTGCGGTGACTACTCTTCACATTTTAAGCAATGTGCAATAATTGAATTTGACTCAAATGCAAGTTGATTATGGAGATAGCTGTTTTGACATGAGTAGTGTTGTTGGGCCACAGAAATCTACAAGTGGTGAACCAGAAAGGGTTGATCTGTGTGTAATAGGTCACACTATTGATATTTTTTAATATCAGAATATTTGTGCAAGATAGGTTACTGGAAGGCTGATAACAGAGATTAAAGTTTAGACTTTATTTGCCAGCAATGTTCATGCTATAAGAACAAAGGTGAGGAATTTATTTACAGCACTGTGACACCTAACAAAACCTGGACTCATCATTATGATTCAAAAATAAAGTGTCAGTCCAAGGAATATCATAATTAAGACTCACCTGCAAAACAAAACAAAATAAAAAACCCCAGGTTTTGTCAGGAAAACTCATAGTTACCCAATGTAAAATTCTTTTTGAGAATATTAATCTTGTCCCAGAGACTTATGTATGTTCTATAATCAACTTATATCTGCATCAAATTGTATTTAGAGATTTAAACATTTAATTCAACATACTGTGATATGAGAAGATCTAAACTAAAATATTTTATAGATTTTGCATAAATTGTAATTCCTAATCTCTTGCAATAGTTTATAGAAACAGTGGATTCAAAGAAAGAAAATTAGACTTCTTCTAGTCAGTGGATTAACAAGCTAAAAATCAATGTTGGTAATCACATTGCATATATGAAGGATAGCCATAATATGAGTATTTAAGAACAATTTATATTCAGCACTGAGTACTACCACATTTTTAAGACCTTAAGTGAATGGTTCAAGAAGTAAATTGAAGATTAAAAAAGAATCAACACCCAACCTCTTCGATGAATGCCATAGTATAATTATGCACTAGATGGATAAGGTACCGAATTGTAACCAGTGTACGTTTGCATGTTATTCTTTGTTTTTTATGTCCCTGGGACCACTAATTATATGAAGAAAGGTTAACCACAAAGAGACCACTGTTGACTTACTCCACCATTTATGCAAAATATTTTCCATTGTTTGGTTTCTGAAATAATTTCACCCCTTCTTTACTACCCATAACATACATATTGTATCTGAGACATTCATATCAGAATGTCATAAACTGTGTGCAATATTTTATTCTTGACAGTTCCTATCAAATAGTAAATTTAAACAAACCTGTTACATACAAGCATATTCACAGTTGTTTTATAAAACATTAAAGCTACTCAATCTGATTATATTTCTTATAGAATATATGGCTACAATTTCAGCAATTGTAAAAGTGGAAGGTTTTGGAAAACATAAAAGCCTACAAAAAAGTGAGCCAGTGGGAATCAGAAGCACCACCTGCTGGTTTAAAGGAGGTTTTTCTTAACCCATCTTCCATTCTGTGTGTAAATATTACATATAGCACTACGTAGAGATTATTAATCATAATCTAACAAGGATACCTGTTAGATGGAATTTATAACAGAAATTATTGCTTAACTAAGCCAGGGAAGTTTCGTTCAATTATGCATTTTGTTCAATTATGCTGCAATCTCAAGTGCTTATCATTTTCTTGTAAACATTATCTTCCTCCCTTTACTTTCTCCCTCCCTGTGGTAATATTTAGATATTTCAGAATTGCTGCTATATCCTCCACACTCATTTTCTTCTTCCTGCACTAAAAGAAGCAAATATTTTGCATTTTATTCCTAAAATTGTAACTGCAAATGGTCTTCTCGCAAGACACTAAAATATACAATTGAACTTACTCCAGCAGTAGTAATATATTTCTAATTACATATTATTAATAGACAATCCAATAAACCATTTGGTCATCCTTTGAGAGAAAGATGGTGCAGTCTGATGTGACCAGAATGAACATTAAATTGCAAGTGACTTTATATATATTTTACACCAATGCTGTATGATCCCATGATTACCTAAGAAAAAAAGTATATATCATAAGTAGAAAAATAATTGTAGTGGCAAATAAACTTCAAAAATAAGTCAGTATTTACTGGAGCTGATGGACCAAGGCAAAAAGAAGAGCCACTGAATGGATTGGCTCCTAAGAACGCTTCTCCATATCAAGGAGAGGACAAGGATCACCCACAAGTTTGCATCCTGCCTAAAGTGCAATTCAAAGCCTTCAAACAGACACTGAGTTTGCCTTTGACTCCTAACTACTTTAGAAAGTTACTTATCATCGATTTTGTAGTTATTAAGAACCTTCTGAAAGGTAGATTTTATTATGCAGAGATAATTTCCTTCCACCCTGAATTAAAGACGTTTTATGAAAGTTTAAGAATAAACTAATCTCCAAGTCAGCAAATTTAGGTACCTTGATTCAAAGATTGTTGCAGCATTACGCACCATTAGGGCTGTGAAGATACAAACAGACTAACAGATAAATGCAATGAGAGTTTTAGTAGTATATAGATTCAATA
This sequence comes from Oxyrhabdium leporinum, assembly GCA_032468155.1. NCBI lineage: Eukaryota > Metazoa > Chordata > Lepidosauria > Squamata > Cyclocoridae > Oxyrhabdium > Oxyrhabdium leporinum. Next base: position 41,352 of record JANHFL010006218.1, read on the forward strand.
ATATTTTCAGTAGTACCATTGCTCCTAATATTATTCAGAATGTGATATATTTGAACAGCATTTCTACTCATAACGCATAGGGAAAACAAGTATGTGTATAGTGTGGGTATAGATATTGGAAGCAAACAGCAAATATTTCATTCTATGGTATGCATATGACAGAAGCCATTTAAAGACCTGAATGTTTCCTGTTCACACATAACATTTTGTGGCTATGCTAACTATAGTTGATTCCACATCCGCTCTTTCCAGAAAACAACTAACATTCAAATTGTCCCCAGAAGCAACACAACACAGATAAACTTTAAAATATTTTACTCTTAAAAGTAAAAATAATCATTTTTATGTTGTAGATTTGAAGATGTTTTTGGCTTGTCTGATGTAGTTCAATTTCTTTCGTCATTGAAGGGGTGTCATTCAATCGAGTAGACAGAATTGCAAGAAATAACATATTTAGCTTCCTGAAAGAATAGAGACTCAAGCAATAGTATTTGTTTTTATATAACAGAGTAATGGAAAGGAAAAGAACAAAACCAAGAATGCCAGGAAGCTCCAATACCTATTAATAATGAGAAATGAAATGGTTATCATTTATAATGCTGAACCCAAAGAGGGTTCACATTTTCAGGCTGATAACCTAAGAATGGCTTAGTTTACTTATATTTTACATATACTTCAGATTGCATGGTGTTAGTGAGGTCTGTTCCTTCTAGTGTTGCCACTGGATATTGCCCACCCTAATGGGTGGTCTGAGCTGAACACAGATCAAATTGACGTCAGGCCAGGTGACAAGCTGGTTGGTCAGGTTTTTTTTTGTCCCAACCTATAGCTATCTCTGTCAAAATGTAGACATGACCAGATGCTGTGTTTGCTCTTGCAAGATGGTATTATCTGAAAAGCAAACCCTGCACATGCGGGAATAACGCTAGGAAGATAATAATGACTTCAGATTCAATGGTAATTCTATTTGTACATTATTTTTTTAATAATGTACCATACATAAGAGAGAGATGGGTTAGTGTTGTGGTTAAGGCATATGTCTAGTAAATAGTTCTGTTTCAGGTACAAAGCCAGCTGGGTGACCTTGAGTCTGGGAGTATATATATATATGTATATTTGTGTGTGTATGTATGTGTGTGTGTGTGTATTTCACAAGTTGGTGTCTGTAAGAACAATTTATTCAAAGTTGAAATCTGCTTAAAAGAGGATGTGTCACACATGATGTCTATGTTTATCCCATATTTAAGTCTGGCAATTCACTGTTTTCTTAAATATGTCGCTGCTCTGCCGGCCCGCGAACGGCTCATCCCACAGCTCCTGGAGCGGCGCCGGCGGCGCGGCTTCCCTCAAGGCCGGAGTCTGCTTTCCATGGGTCCCAGCTGCCTACCCTCCTTCGCCCAACATGGTGCGTCTTCCGAGGCCGCAGAGT
>JANHFL010006219.1:0-38138 GCA_032468155.1 Oxyrhabdium leporinum
TTGGTTTTTCTTGCCTAAGTGTAGGACTTTACTTTTCTCTACGTTGAATTTCATTTTGTTAGATAGGGCCCAGTGTTTAAGTCTGTCAAGATCCATCTGGATCTTGAGCCTATCTTCTAGGGTGTTAGCTATTCCTGCCAGTTTAGGATGATCAGAGGGGAAACTGAGGGCTGCAGAAATGGGACAGGGAAGCCATTTGTCTCTTTTGATCTATTTATTACCCTTTCCCGCTTTTAATTGCACCAAATAACTGTCCCATCCACTATCACCAACACCAAAATTAATATATATGTTCATCACCACAAAAAAATGGCGTGTACATCCATCACAAGTTGTTTCCATTAAGAGACACACATGGTGATGATCACCTCAGAAATCCCTAATAACAATAATTATAGTGACAACGAGCAAAAACGATGGGAATAGTGAATCCATGACTTCCTTCATGTGTTCAATAACTGTACTAAAGAGAAATTATTTCTATATGCCCTGTCAGCTTTATGGTACAAAACTATTCATATGCCTTAACCAACTCCAAAATTTCTTCCACAAAACGTACCTCATGTCTTCCCTTTTCTTTAACATTTGGATATCAAGAGGATTAATTGCTGGGACAATTTGAGTGCCCTTCTCTTTTTAGTTTTGATTTTGATGTAACAGAATAACAGAATTGGAAGGGACCTTGAAGGGTTTCTAATCCAACCCCCTGCTCAAGCAGGAAACTCTATAGTATTTCAGACAAATGGCTGTCCAATCTCTTGTTAAAAACCTCCAGTGTTGGTGCATTCACAATTTCTGAAGGAAAGTTGTTCCACTTGATTAATTGTTCTAACTGTCAGGAAATTTCTCCTTAGCTCTAGGTTGCTTCTCTCCTTGATTAGTTTCCATCCATTGCTTCTTGTCCTGCCTTCCAGTGCTTTGGAGAATAGGTTGACCCCTCTCTTCTTTAGGACAGCCCATTGTCTCTATATGTGTTGTTTTTAATATAAGTGAACAGGTTATCGATTGAACATTGTACACACACACACGCACATAAACATATATATTAGAGCAACATGTTCAATTTCATTATGGCACAGAGCAGGATTATCCATGGGGGATTTCAAAAATTCAAGATGATGGCCATAACCATGTGATCTAACAGTGAGAACAAATAACCAGTGGAACAGCTTGCCTTTAGTTGTTGTGGTTGCTTCATCACTGAAGGGTTCCATCCCATCCTTTCTTCTAGGACAACAAGCACAAATGACAAGCAAAACTAAAAAGAAACAAAGCCAACAATTGAATTCCAACAGCACAAACATATGTGGTACTATCTGTCTACTATTCTACTGCTATTGTCATTTCAGCATCATGTAATACATTTAATGCTGAAAATCAGTAGAGTAATACAGTAATGTAGAGTAGTATGGCATAGTATAGTATAGTAGTATATTAATACTATTGATATGTATTTTTTTTTAATATTTCATATTTCTTAGCTGCCCATCTCAGATATCATACAGATATCATTAATATTCAAGGCCTAAAACACATTATCCTTTATGTAGGTTTCAAGATTTCTTCATTCAGAGAGAAGGAAAAGTCTAAATTATGGTCTCAGATGGAGACAAATTATAGAAATCACTAGTCAATATTTCACAATCTCTTGACTTCTAGATCGGTAGCAATCTCAGCTCCCAGCTGTTGACCATGCTGGAAAGGAATATTATTTTTTTAAAAAGAGTCTGGAAGATCTAATAAGGAAAATCATATTATTATTCAACAGTTTCACTTTGTGTAGCCTAGATTTAAAACAAGAAAACATGTATCATGCAAAACATTTAATGCTGAAAATCAGTAGAGTAATACTTTATAAAAGTGTAGTCTGGTATAGTATAGTATAGTATAGTATAGTATAGTATAGTATAGTATAGTATAGTATAGTATAGTATAGTACAGTACAGTACAGTACAGTACATTTTTATATATTTAAACTAGATTACCACCATGGGCATGCGTACAAAAATAATTTGCTATATATTTTTGTAGAATCATCCTCTACATATTCATAAATCCAAGGTAAAGGAACTGGACTTCACCTACTAAGCTATGTGCTGATGTTCAGTGAATGTGTATAACCACTTGATAGGAAAGCTGTGTCCAGTTGATCAAAAGGAAAGTAGTGTACACCTATGCAGCTCAGTTTCATCAGTACTGAATATGGACTGAAACGAGATTGGCATTTGTGGAGCATAACTAGAAATACCAATTTTCTTGTCTTTTATGCTGGAAGGTCATATCTGAATGACTTTGTAGTTCTGCTGCAAACAGAGAAAAGATATTTCTTATTTTCTTGGTATTATGTTACATCTTTATTTTGCATTCTTATTTCTAGACAATGAAGCATTTTTGCCTTTAGTATACTAAAGCAAAAAGACAAACTGAGTTTCCCGTGTAACAGTTTATTTTCTGAACTGAAAGTGCTAATAAAAGGCTAATAAAAGGTAATGCTATTTTAATATACTATCAACTTAAAACTAGTAAAGGAAATAAAGCAATTCAATTATTTCTGGCAAGTTATTTTGATTCCCAACTCCAATGTGAATAGGCATTTTCTAATTTTGCTAAATGATGAAATTTTAAACTACTCTGGACAGACTGGCAAGCATAACTGAATCAGCATATTCATATTCATTGGCTACTTTAAGGATGTAGATGTGTTATTAATTGCCTGGCATCAAGCTGTCAGAATTGAAGAAAAACAAAGAAAGCTGGATTTCTTGCTGTGGAGTCATTAGTAACATTTTTTTTATAGCACTGGGACCAAAAACCTGCCCTTCAGGCTACCAATTTGTGAGTTAAGACAGTTGTGTTAAGGTTGAGCAGCTGTGATTTTCAAACCTAATAGAAACTGTTAAGCAAACATCCAGACTTCTTAGAGTACCCGTGTCTTTGGGCCAACAACCTCTCCAATTCAGAATGCTTTTTCATTGATGTCTATATAAATTTGCTAAATTTCTCTGGATTAGAGATGTTGCCCAAATTATATGTTAGATCTTTAATTAGTTGGTAGGACTATAGTGCATGCTTTTACTTTGGAAGATAAATTTTAGTGAAGAAAGTTCCTACAGATGATAGCAGATGAATTTATAGGTTCCTTAATAGATTCTATCGGTTATGTCTGCTCTGGATTGAATAACTGATTCAAATAGAGTCCATAATGATGAAGGAGGCAAAGAACCCAGGATCTTTTTGAGTTTTTAAAAGCAGAGAAAATTGATGCAATTTTCTATGGACTAAATTTTGCCATCTATCTAAAACCATCTCCCTCTTGGCTGCTTTGGTGGCTAGACAGAGTCTGAGCAACAGGATCATGGAGAATGACTTGGTTGGTCTTGTAGATTACCTTTGTTAAAAACTAGTTGGAGGGCTGTTCCCCACCCATTTTCTATTAGAACTTTTATTAATGTTCAGTACCATTAACCATATTATCGTGGATCATCTGCAAATGCTGAGAGTTGTGTGCACCATTTTCCAATGTTCGTTTTGGTGGTAATGGAGGAGGGCAATGATGAGTTCTTTGGAGCTTAAACATGGGGTTTCCCAGGCTTGGTCGTCTCTGCTATATTATTTAACAGACACATGAAAAATGTGGGAGAAGTTATTCATTGGCTTCAAATGAGGTATTATCAATATGCTGATAATACCCAATTGAATATCATTATGCTAGACTATGTTGGACATGTTATGGAAGTCCTGAAGCATCAAGAAATATCAGATTTCTCATTTTTTCTGAGTTATATTATTACTGGTACCTTTAAAGTTTTTATATCACAGTGCCAGGATGTGTCAGACAATATTAAATATTCTTGATATGTGGACCAGTATTGGCTCCCACTTTATGTAAGACCTTTTCCAGAAATATACATGGCTCAAATCCTCCTTGCTACTGTTAGCAAATTAAAATCAAACTATTTAACCATGTTTCACTCCTTAATAAAGCTGGGCATCCATAGGTAGCCTGTATCTTGACTTATATTGTTGCTACCCAGACTCCAGGTTATAAATATTGTTTAAACAAACAAATCTTATATTTCTTTGAGAAGGAAAGTCTATCCCTCCTTCTCAGCAAACATCAATAGCAAAGATGATTGTTTAACAGCCAAGCATAATATCAGTTCCCTTGAATTGATCAGGGGGTACTTAGGTGTGTTTTTTAAAATATTTTTGTGTGCGGGGGGGAGACAGAATATCAGTGCATGGTAATTACACTCAACAGTTGTGGAAAAAAAATAATTTAGCTACTTACTGTAATGTCTTTGACTTTGTTGCCACTGTATGCCAGTGTTGATAATGTTGATGTTGGCTTACTTTCTATGGAAGTAACAACAAGAGCATGAGAAAATAAATTTAATGTTATGTCTTTAACTTTGAGTATATAAGGACCAAAAGAAAGTACTGGTAGCTCCAACCAATCCATCTCCATCCTTCTTTGCATACACTGGGAATCCTGACATCTATGTTTGTAAGTCAGTAGCAGTTTCTATGCTCATCAGATTTAAAAAAAACTAATAGAATTTGAACTGCAACATCATGACCTTCACTTTCACTTTTTTGACCACATCTTGAGGACGCTCCTGGCTGACAGTTTCCCATAAATATACAACCTTTACTTTTTCCAAAAATAAACAAATCCTTACCTTTATCAATCTTTCCCTTTCAGTTTGTTTTTTGTATGCAATGAATATCTGCTTTGGAGTTAGAAAGGTTCATTTACATATATTTTGACAGTAATATAGAGTTACACAATTTTTATTTTTATGTGGGAGGGTTAAAATTTTTACACATCCTGTTTTTCTGCAATTGGACCCTTTGAACCTTTTTTACTTTCCTATTTTCAACCAACAAGCTAAAAAGCATCATGACTGCATTATTCAGTTGCCTGCTACCAACTTTAGGTAGGGTCAAAAGTCCCCTCAAAAGACATGGGTGACTGCTTTTTGACTGCATGTTGCCAAATTCTTTAGTAAGGAGTAGTAGAAGCCATGCTTTCCAAATCTCATTACAGAGGCATTTCTAACAACATGAAAGCTTTGTGAAGCAAGATAAGATAATCTTCTCTTTTGGAGTTAATCCAAGTTATTGCAATGACTTGCTTAGGCAATTTGGGAGGAAAGAAGAAAGGGAAACACAAGATCTAACTGGCCTTCTCTTTTGTACTGACCAGCTCTTCTATTAGATGTCTTGTCTTCACTTTATTAGCCCTACATTTATAGACCTACAGTAGGGCAAAAGATTATATATACAGTGAGACTGCCTCATCTCTTTCAAGTCAGTTATAAGTATTATTTCAGTTAGTGCTCTGTAAATTACTTTAACCTAAACATAGAAAGATGGTTGGTATAATCAACAATATACCACCCTGCTTCCCAATTCTTCATTATTCTACTTTACAAAAGCAATACCAATGAAAAACAAAGCCCAATATAGGAAGTCCTAGCAGAGCAGATTGCACCTGTTCACCTTAAAATAAATCAGTTGAAGCTAGAAATATTCTGAAAAGCTAGGTGGTCTCACTCTTTTGAGACATTGTAATATCCAGATAGATTTGTTGAAAGATTCAGTTTAAAAGCAATCTGTTGGGCCTTTATATTCATGGGAACACCATCTTTTTTCTTAATCAAATTGACTCAAAAATGATTTGAATCAGATACTGAGAGATTTTCACATCTGTAGTTGGTAATGTCTTGGACTATAAAATTGACACAGGCAAATCTTTGTAGTACTCTGCTCATGTCCAAACATACTGTATATATTTCAGTCTAGGTTCTTCAACAATACTTCATGTTTTAGAATACCTGATAATGACCAAGTTTCCATTATATTGGGGTCCCCAACCCCCAGGCCATGGCCCACTACCTAGTCATGACCCGTTTGGAATCAGGTCATGTAAGTGGCAGGTGAGTACACATGTGTGCGCAACTCCACTTGTGTGAATGGTGGACACTTGTGTTTGTGCATGCAGTTCCACTCATGTGAGTGGCAGGTGTTTGCACTCATGCACAGAGCTTCACTTGCGCGAGCAGTGGGAGCTTGTGCTCGCACAAATGGAGCTGTGTATGCATGCACACCTGCCACTCGCCCAGAACTATCACCCCTCCTCCCCCATGCTGGGCCACCAAGCTGGAAAGACCGCCAAGCCACAAAAGCTACCGCAGCATAAGATGGTCGACCAATATTTATCACATTTGACCAAATGCTCAAATTGTTCTGGATTTGTAGTATATCAAAAATATTTTTCATATTCATATGTTGATAGTTAATAACTACCAGCTCAATCCACCAAAGCTCAGAGCAATCTGTTATCTGCCAGATATCTTTGAACATGCTGTTTGGAGATGATGGGAGATTCCTGATACCACCACACTAAAGAAGTCAGTTATTAGGGCTAGAGGGGGAACAAGGAGAAAATGCTAGTTGATGAGTAGGAAAGCAGAGATGACCTACTGAAGAGTTGTGGTAAGCAAAAAAAGTAAGACTTTTTGTTTTTGTACTTTTTAGTTTTCTATATGTAATTTTATTCTGTTCTATTTTTATGATTTATAATTTTTGTATCCCACAGTCCTTATGCTCATCTTTGACAATAATAAAGGCTTGATTTGATTGTTGTCAGTCAGTGTATAATCGAATACTGTATTATTCTTCACTGTATTTAATGCACAGTTAAGCTTCAAAGACTGAAGCTTTGATTCAACATTTCTACACAGTCTGTCCTACTATAAGTGAGAAAACTCATGCTTAGAATTTAGCAAAGGCATCAATGCCTTCAGGGGCTTTTCTTTAGATCTTAGAATTGTACTAATTAGTAGGTAGATGATTGATCTGAACTTCTTTCCGCTCATTGACTTGATTGAATTGTAAATGAGGACATTCTTACTGTGCAATTTGATCTTTTAAAAATCCTAGTACTGTGCTGTTGGACAACATAAACTTATTATTTTATAATTAAAAGAGTAACATCATTTGTCCTCAAACCAGAGCTCTGCTCAAGATGCTGAACTGCAGCGAAACATCTGCTCAAAATTAACAGTGCAGTGAATGTGAACCATGTTTTACTTTATTGATTAAAAGCAAATAATTAACAAATGTACAAAACAGTAGTAAAGTAACAGTAACAAAACACATATGGCTCAGTACTTTGTTCACAATATATTTCATGGCCAAAATATCTTTGTTTCTGCTCGTTCAGTGGGCAATCTTACAATCTCTCTCTCCCTCTCCCTCTCCCTCTCCCTCTCTCTCTCTCTCTCTTTCTCTCTCTCTCTCATCATCTCTTACCTACTTAACTGAAAGTTATGAGTTGTGAATGATGGGCAGCCTCATGAGCACCCTGTAGGAATAATAGGACAAAAAGTGTAATAATGAAATAGTGGCAATTTCATCATATCTTATTTAGAGTGTTCATGACATAACTATTGCTAAGTTCCACTTTCCCTCTATTTCTCAAAATAATAATATTTTTACGGTTAGATAATATCAAGCATGGACAAGTTAAAAAGATGATTAGTAAAGAATATATCCAAGAGGAGAAAATTGAATAGTGGAAGCACCAGCAGAGTCACCAATACTTGGCAATATCTGTGATATGATACACTCCTGGAATTATTAACTGGCAGTTATTTGAACTGGACAACTTGTCTTGAAAAACAAGGAAACAGATGAGCATTTACTATGCATTATATCACCTTAGTGATATTGATAGATTATAACTGCCCTACAAAAATGGACACTTTATTTCAAGTTAAATAAATTGTTAAAGAAGAAATATGTGCATTGTCTGATTACATAAAAGACAGCCAAGAACAAGCATTGATACAAATTAAAAATTGTAACTTACTAAATGTACAGGGGGAAAAAAGTGAATAACAAAATAATGTAATAAAACCATGAACAGAATGCTGGCAAGGAAAAGCACTGCACAGTCAACTTCTACAAAAGATCAAAGTGAATGTGGATAATGATGAATCCTGGCAATGACTTACAACTGAAACATTTAAAAAACCCAATGCAATAAAACAGGGGTGTCAAACTGATGGCCCATGTGCAAACCTCACCCATCCCAGCTCTGTGAAGGGGAAAAACATTGCAATATGTCACATGACAGCAATGTGACGTGACGTGGCGAGTTTGCCATCCATGCAATAAAAGGTCAGATATAAAAAAAAACCATCAAATAATTCAGATTGTGCAAAGAAAGAATCGATCATATACTCACCTTGTTTTGCAAGTAGATTGTACAAACTGATGAGGAACAATGATATAGCATAATTGCCAAAATGATTCACTGAAACCAGGTACCAGAAAAGAAATCTATTTATCTATATATTTTAGGATTTCAGAATTTTATTTATTAGATTTCTATATTTTTCAATCCAATAGATTTGTGATTTTTAAAAATGTTTTAAAGTATGTGTTTTACTGTTGAAATATTTATATTGTAAACTGTCCAGAACCATCTATAAAATAAATTTTGAGTTGGGTTACTAACATGCTATTCTCCCAAGAACATTCTCATCACCATGATTACAATTTTTGGTTTGAGGGATTATCTGAAGCTCGCAGATTATCAATACTTCCACCCCTTTTTGACTAATGAATCACGTGATGACTTGACTTCAATTACATTTTCAAATTATCAATTACTCTATTGCTAATCAGAATGAATAATCAGCTTCTATGGCATGATTTCATACCATTTCATACCATTCTGTCTGGAATGAGAAGATACATTCTCCTTAGTTGCTTTCTTTAGAAACATGTAATGTGTATTTTTTTTCTCTTCCACGTGTCAATTTCTCTTCTCTAGTGAAAGAATTGTAAATGATTCATAACGGTTCACAAACATTGATGCAGATGGTTTGGGATTCAATCCCAGGTATCTCTGGGTAAGGACAAAAACATTCTGCTTGAAATCCTGGAGACTTGTTGCAAATTAATGTCAATAAGACTGGGCTAGAACAGTATTTGTTGCTTCCTATATTCAGACATTATATTCATAAGCAATATAAAGAGGTTCAGTGCCATCAGTGTAGTGTGAGGCCATTATACTAGAGAAATCTTGATGACTACAGAAGTTAGTCAGGATCGTATCAGTCCCAAAGCTGGTTCACACATTTCAAACTTTTATGCAAGCAATATTACACTGTTAACCCTGGCCCAGGTTGATTTGAAAAAGGACTTGTTGTCCCTTGCTGAGTATTATACAAAGGATTGTTTTTCTATTACTTTTATTAAAAATTTTAAAAAGAAAATACAAGCCATAACTCATACAGAATAAAGAAACAAAGAAAGAAAAGAAGCAAAGAGAAAAAAGTAAAGACAAGGGGGCAAAAAGAAAGGATAAAAAGAAATAAAGCAGCTGCTTCTGATTTATTTACATACAAATGAAATATGAAAATGATGATAAAATTACCTTTTAATCTATGGTTACAAAAAAAAACAACCCACCTCACTTTTTCTATTATTTGAATTTTTTTCCCAATAAAAATCAAAACACCAACTCAAAAAGTGCAATTTTGTCTGTTTCAGCTCCAGTCAGCCATATATGTAGAAATTGTCTTTAATCTTTTTGTGAGCATAAAGAGATTAGAGAAAAGAGAAACAATAATCTTGCTGCAGTTGTTTTACACACACACACACACAGAGAGAGAGAGACACACACACACATTTCATGGCATTTTTCTAGCTGTCTATCCATTAGTCCCCAAAGAAAAGCCTCTGGATTCAATTGTACATTAGTGCACAGAGGAAATTGTAGAGAATAATAGCAATAAATTCAAGATTACAGTATTTGCAAAATGCCCCAAAGTCCATAGATGGAAACTAAATGGGCATAAGCCACACCATGTCCAATTATTTTAATAATTGAGAATAGTCTTCCATGTAACAGGAAGCCATTTATAATACATTATGTAAAATGCAAAAAGATCAAGTTAAGCTATTCAAGCCCTTTATAAATCTTGACGAACAGCATGTATCGCAATGATGATAACTTAGCAATTAAACTGCTTTTTGCTAAACAATGAGTGCAACTTCTATATGGAATACAGGTAGGATGTCATTAGTGGTGTGACGTACTATACATTACATAGTACATGTAAATTCCCAATAAATATCTTTCAGGTACTTCTATTTTCAAAAATTATCCTGCGAAAAGATCATGTAAATAAAACTGAAACTGTGATGAGGTCTAATACGCTAAAATATTGCCTAAAATAGTTTTTCACCTCATCAGATTAGTTTCTTCAATTTCATCTGATAAACGTATGATATCTATTCTACATATTGAATCACTGTGGCTATACACAGCATGCTGTACTATCTGTAGGACCCGATTGTGCCAAAGCCTGGTTAGCCAGAGAATAACATGTACAGAAAACCAGAAAACTCCTTCTTGAATGCCAATAGGGATCTACTTTGATGTTCAACCTTCTAGTTGTGCAAAACAGATTGAAAGAATTAGATACAGACGTGCTATGATGCTAGCACATTTTTAGGTTTAAGCAATTGCAGTATCACTTTTTTCTTTGCTGCCTTTTTTACGGGAATATCCATGTATGCTTTTTAACTCAACAATTAGCAAAATTGAGAGCAAAAAATCAGTACAGAGCCAAACTTGACTCATCAGAAAATAATTCAGAAGTACATGAATTATTTCATGTACTTGAAATGAAATGAAACAAAGATGGGATATGACTCACCTTGATGAAGCATGGATGTTGCATTTAACTACTTTAGCACTAGCACTTAGGCTTATATACCCCACTCATAATGCTTTATAACACTCTCTAAGCAGTTTACAGAGTCAGCATATTGCCCCCCAAAATCTGACTCCTCTCTGAAGGATGGAAAGCTGAGTCAACCTTGAGCTGGTCAGGATTGAATTCCTGGCAGTGAGCAGAATTACCTGCAATACTGCATTCTAACTACCACTTTAAACCAATGCTGCAGATGGCTTTTCACCTGTCTCTCCCAACTCTGATTGAAATGCTTTCAGCTGGACAGCTTAGGGACATGCAAGAACTGCAATTAACACTGTAGTAGTAGGTTCCTTTATCCTTCACTGTAGAACAAGTCTTTCAGTTCTCCTGCATAAACCAAGTTCTGCAGATGGTGTCTTAGAGCAGGGGTGTCAAACTCACATCGTCATGGTGGCGTCATGTGATGTATTGGGACTTTTCCCCCCTTTGCTAAACCGGGCATGGGCATGGCCAGGAGTTTGACAGCCCTGTCTTAGAGGGTCTGCGAAGCTCAGCAACATAAAATTACATTCCACTCTTAAAAGCAAGATGACCACAGTGCATCTCACAGTACATGAAGTAGCTTTGATAAAGTATTTTGCTTGAACCATTAGGGTGAAATTGTAGTGAAATTGTTCTTTAAAACTTTGCACAGACTTATTAGTCAGGTTGGTCCTGGGGGCATAATTTCCATTAAGTGAATTCGGCATTTTTGCCAGGAGCCACCACATGGCCTACTCATTGCCTAAGCTTTCTTCCATGATGTAGCTTACCCTAAATACATAATGATGTTAAGTAGGGAAAGAGGGAAGGATGAGTTAATGCAGAGAGAGTAAGTTAAATAATGAAAGAATAGCTCCAAATGGGTTGAAGCAGCTGTGACAAGAAAATGCTGATTTCCTGGCCATCAAACCTAGCAGCAGAGTCTAACAGCTGTTTCTAATGTAGCAAGGCATCAGGCATGATTAACTTTTTTTTTATTGCTTTAACATATTTTCTTGCTTCTTGGTTCTTAGAAGCTTCTTTAAATGAAGAAATGATGGGAAATGATGGGATTATTACTTTTCCTGACTGAATGCATGGAGTTCGTTGGCCGGAGTGAGTAGAGCACAAGCCTAATGTACAAATATAGCTATCTCCTACAGTATTCACTCCTTGGATGTTTTTAAGACTGAAATTCTTAGAATCTGTCATTTTAAAATGGTTTGGAGAAATTCAGATAGAAATTTCAGGAGCTGTAATTCCAGCTCATTCAGAGATAACAGGTTGGGAAAACTGTTAGCTATTCATCCATTTCCTTTTATATAAAACTGTTTAATGAATTTTAAAGAGGTTCTGACAGGTTTCTTCATCAGGACATCTCTTACTTGCAAATTATTTCTAGAAGCATAAACCACTCACTAAAATAACAATGTTTCAAATAGAAGGGAATAGCTCAGCGTTGAACTATGAACTCTCTGAATTTGTTTACTTGCAGATGTTTTGTTACATAACTTCAATGCAAGCGAGTGTGAGGTTTGCTCTCTGTTTATAAACAGAACCTTGCTGTGCTACTATTGGTGGGCATGTGGGGTTTTTTCCTTATTGGTTCCTGGACTGGAGTTGGTTTTCTGCCTGATCTTTTGTCTAGTATTTGATCCCTGCTTATCTCAGTGTCGGCTGTTGGAAGAGACATATTATAGTCTTTTTCTTTCTGCTGTTTTTTTTATTGTCACTTTTTTGCATGGCTTTGTCTGAATGCCAGATTTCCAAGATGTTAGGGATATCAATACCAGGCAAACAGACAGACATAAAGCAATGTTTGGGAATTCAGATGATGGCCTAATCTATATTAAATAGTTTGGTTAATATATTATTGGTTAATATATATATTTAATATATATATTTAGGGTAGTAGGAGCCCAATTCTAATGTGAATCCATCAAAACCAAACTTAGCTCCCACCCTTCTTATCTATTTAGTTTTGGTAATCCCTAGCAATAAAAAAATAGTTATTTTTGGATCTATCAACTCCATATATTTTTATGTACGGGCTGGAAGTGTGTGGTGGAATGAAACTTCTATGAAGCAGAGGATTGCAGAGAGATTGATGTGTCACATGCTGCCCCTGTCCCCACCCGGTTTAGCGAAGGGGAAGAAAGTCCCAATACATCACGTGATGCTGCCGTGACGACACAAGTTTGACACCCCTGACATATGTCCTATGTAAGCAAAACCATATAGATCACTAAGTGCCTTTGCAGAATCATTACATCATTATTGGCGAAAGAAGCTATTCTGTCATTACTGTCTTTAGGTTTTTCTTCTGAACATCCAGACCAGAAAAAAAACAAACCCAACCCTATGGTATTTAGAAGGCAAATTAAGCTTTGCTCAAATAATCTAATCTCCCTCTGCATGCAAAATAGAATGTTTTAAGTTGTGGGAGTGCAAGATCGAAGCCTTTTTGTTCAGTATTCTCTCATACACATTTCATTTTTAAAGTGACTAGATAAAGTCAAATAAAACTGTGAAACTCTGACTGTAGCTGTACAGCTTCTATTAGCCTGAATATATGCATCCATTACATGTGTAATGGCCAACTCATTATGTTTGGGAAATTATAGCTCTGGCAAAATTGCTGGCATTACATTGTAAGGATGTGCTGAAATTACATGGGACCACTTTCAACAATTAGCTCTGATATTTCCTGTTAGACATCCAACTGCGTGCTTGGTTACATGCATTTTGTTGTTCTTACCAGATTGCTGATTTTTAATCTGCACCATGGATCAACATGAAACACCAGAATCAAACAGAATGACTATTCAGAGTCTTCTATTTTGCGGAAAGAGGCAAAAGTGAACAAAAATGTTCAAGACATACAGCATATTCTAGGTTGATTAAATTTGAATTATTGATTTTGTAGAACAGAACTTTAAGCAATGATTCATTTGTCATTCTGCAGATTATATGAATATGTGTTTAGGAACATAACTGTTAAAAATGAATCATCTTCTTTTAAGTGGATACCTGGAGTATGAAAGCACTTATTAGAATTGCCACTAATTTTATTTATATGTACTCTAAGATTCAATACAGATTGGATGTTTACTTAGAAAAGCTGATCGTTCATCACTGTATAAGACATTCCAGGGCAGAATAATACGTGTGTGCATGCGTGCATGTGTGTGAGAGACAGACAGACAAAGAGGAAATAACTTTTATAATCTATCAGGCATCCAATTTGCTAAGAGGCGATGTGGCTCAATGGCTTAAAGATGCTGAAGATGACCTCTGCTTCAGCAGTTCGAGTCCTAGCACCTTGTGGCAGAGCAAGCTTCCATCACTTGCCTCAGCTTCTGTCCACCTAGCAGTTTGAAAGGATGCTGCATCCAAGATAAATAGGTACCACTGTAGGGAGAAACATGGTGGTGTTTCATGGAGATGGTCGGACCCCTGCCAGAGTTGGACTTGCTCAGATGTGATATCTGACTGCAAGGAGACATCAGTGGTGAAAGAAGCCTCTGGATGATGCCACAGAATGCCACTTATCTTTCTGGTGCAGCGCTAGTTCTCCCCCTGTGGTGCACCCCTGGATAAGTGCATGAGCACAAACTAAATGAACTAGTACTCCTCGGCAGCCAAATAACTACTATGCATTAACATTGTAGTCTCCTAGTTAATTGTACCATTGTCATATGTTAAATAAATAATCCAATTTGCTGTGCAGTGAGCCTACAAAGATGAAGCTTTTACAAAAGGGACCAAACTGGTAAGGAAGGGGCTGATAGAAAATATCCAGTGGTCACCAATCATACTTGTGTGTTGCTATATCTGAGTAACTGACTGCTCAGTAAAATAGGGTGAATGTTTTGCCCTACACCATGATTCGAATATTCACATAGTTCTCCACTTACAATCACAATTGATCCCAACATTTCTGTTGTTAAGTGTTAGGTGAATCATACCTCATTTTATAACTTTTTTGCTATAGTTGTTAAGTGTATCATGCAATAGTGAAATGAATCATGCATTTGTTAAGTGAACCTGCTTTTCTCATTGACTTTGCTCATCAGAAGCTCCCTAGGAAGGTTTCAAATGACAGTTCCAGGACCCTGAAATGCTACAGCCATTGTATAAACATGCTGTTTGCCAAGTGCCCAAATTTTGATCATGTTACTATTGGGATGCTGCAACAGATATAGGTGTGAGAACTGGTCATAAGTCACTTTTTTCAGTGCCATTATAACTTCAAATGGTCACTAAACTAGTGGTTGTAAGTTGAGGACTATCTGTATTGGGCTACAATAGGAAGAGAAAAAGCGATTGGAAATTGAGGGTGTTACCACTGAGCTGAAAATCCTTCTGTCTTATAAGGAGTGTTTAGAAGCCATCTAAATTCATTTCCAAACCTTTAAAGCTTTCCTTCACTCTGACCTGGTTGATTATTGGTAATAAATGCAGACTATATGCAACAATCAGAATGGGAAGAAGTAGAGCCATTTATTTCCATGACCTTTTTTTGACTAAATCTTAACATTTCACGCTCCTCAACCTAAGAGTCAAAGATTCTGTAAATGACAGAGTGAAGACTGTTTCATTGATGAATGGAGAGATAACACAGGATTTTAAATGAGGAAACAAATAATTCAGAAGTTAAAGCAACAGAAATGTAGTTTGACAAAGGTATATGGCAGTTTGACAAATGGCAAAGCTATAACTGAGCTACAGACAACAGCAAAGGTAATTCTACTGTCTTCCAATGTCCTACGTAGCAAGGGCATTTATTTGGTGCTTAATGCACATTTTCAAGACTGTTAATGGAGACAAAAAGGAATGAAATACTCATTAATTCACATGCTGAGCTGTTGGTTAGCATTAACAAGGAATTATACAATTACTATGAATAAGATCTACAGGGTTCTTTGCTATTTTACATGGCAGCAATTACACTGAGCTTTAGAAAAGCTTGGAGAAAATTGTTTTTCGATAGAAATTATGGCAGGAATAGGTGCCAGCTTTCTAAACTAGTAGTTGTAAAACAGCTACACTTTATTACATTATTAAAAACTTAAAAATCTATTGCCATGGTCCTAATTAATTAGAATGACATCCATTTTAAGATGAATTTCACTTCATGTCATTGTTAACTAAGCTCTGTATTCATAAAGATTCATTTATATGTGAGCCCAGTCATTGTAGTTATCTCAATGTGTAGACCTAGTCTTAATCCATAAAAATATTTTTATTATGATTTAAATTCCATCTTTCCTCCAAGAAGTCAAGATGGTATCCTTACAGTTTGCTTCTTCCAATTTTCTTCTAATACAATTTTGTGAGGTGAGATGAATTAACAAATATTAATTGGTCCAGAGTTGAGATTTGATCTGAGAATCATCTAGTCCACTCCCATAAGAGACTAGATTTCAATTTCAGTCTTTCTGTTCCTAGTCAAATACTTGTCCTTGTATGCATTCTATTGATTTTGGATGTTACAGGTTATTTTTTTAAATGAATACATTTCATCTTAATGTATCAGAAATGGAAACTCCTAGTGCCTTGATAATTAATTGTATGTTTTTATATAGCTGAACTTGATATAAATAACATCTGATAAATAAATGGGTCAGAATAGGTTAAGTTTCTACTTCTGCCTTTCCTTGCGTTGTTTAAATATGTAAAAGGCACCAGTTTAGAAATGTTCTAACTGAATCAATTATAATTGCTTCAGCTTTACAGAGATCGTATTTAGGATCAATAGGAGTGATACAGTATGTTCCATTTAAATTTTGTTGCATTGTCTTCTATATTTTCTCCCTCACTTGCACTTTCTTTTCTAGCTACATTTCTACGGATGGCTTGATGTCTTACTGATTAAAACATTCAGACAAACATTTAAATGTTGGATATCTTCCAGTTATCAAAACTAGAAAAAAAGTAGGTAGGGGCAACATTTTGGGTGGTGGTTATGATGGTCTGGAGTTTTGAGAACACTCTAATAAAATGATCGACATGGTGGCACATCTGGTCCTAAACCCTATTGTTTTGACCTTCCCCCACCTCAAACCCTGTTATCAGTTTCTGGAACTCCTTAGAATGCTCCATCTCAGTCTTTGTTTTGTCTTAAGCAGATAGAAACACTTCAGAAGTATTGGGGTGTATCCACCCACTTTTTTTAAAAGGATGTCTATATGCCCCATGGCATTTAATGAAAACAGATGATGGTAGTGTTGCTCAGTTTTGCAGTATTTTAGTTTTAATAATTGTTGAATCACCCAGGGTTTCTGTTCTAAGATGGGTATCTGTATAATTCTTACAAACAAATAAAGTGGCTCATTTAAAAGCTGAACATCAGGCAATAATTGGTTCAAGTCCACATTTGCAACAGCTTTTTTGTAAATAGCCTTACCAGCAGATTTCAGAATTACATGTTTTACTTTAAATATGTAGCCACATTGAAAAGCCATTAGCTGTTTTTAACATAAACGATAATTTGTTTACCACTGAAACTTGGACAGTTGTGAAAATGTGTTTCACACAATACTCACAACTGCATGCAATGTGTTCTAGATCTCATTGCATGTGAAAATATTTATTATGAAATGTGGTAGTTTCCTGCAAGAACAAGCCTGTTGAAAACAATTGAGACTCTTTGCATTGTGAACAATAAATGTACATACAGGTAAATTGGTACATTACAGCACAAGTTATTCTGTGCTTGTGTAAAATTCATGATAAGCATTATGAGGGTCAATATGAATTTTTCACTTTCCAGCAAAAACAATTATTTTTATTAGCTAATTTTTCTTTACTTTAAAAAATACTTTGTTATTTATTAATACCAGCTTTTGGATTAATGTTTGAGCATAATCAACTGATTCTGAATTCAATAAAAAAATGTCAGATGCACATTAGTCTGTTACATGCCTGGTTGCAAACTTACTTTTTCACATACATATTTGTCTATTTCATCCTTCATCTTGGACAGAATAATTATTCTTTTTATTTATTTAAATTAGGTCCAAATTTCCTGCTCTGATAATTTGTTCAGGCAGATAACCAAATGTTAAAATGCATGCAGAATATACAACATTTAACAATACAAATTAAACTTATTCATTGATTAAGTATTAAAATAATCTTAGAGCAGGGGTATCAAAGTCGCGTCGCCACGGTGTCTTCACATGACGTATTGCGACTTTTCCCCCTTTTGCTAAATTGGGTGTGGGCATGGCCAGCATGTGATGCATCTGGCCCACGAGTTTGACAGCCCTGTCTTAGAACCTATGAAATAAATACATCTTTAGAGTGGGTGGCAAAGCAAATCCCAAAGGCAGTACCTTATAGTCTGACAGCACTCTCCCATTCACCATAAAATAAGCTTCTGATAAAAGGACGCATCTTCACTCAAGCTTCATCACTAGTTTTATTTTATTTATTAATCAAATGCATATGGCCACCTATCTCACAGATATTGTGTAGAACTGAATGTATAGCCTGGCACCATGATGAAGATGAGTACTTCCATTAGAGAAGAAAAGAGCAAACTGCCTCTCAAACTTTAGGACCCATTTACTTTCATTGTCTAATGTCAACCAGAGTCACCTCTGAGAGATACACTAAACAAAAATGTATACAAATAAAGGACAATAAACTACTGAAAAACAGAATAAAGTTAAATTAAATAAACCTAAATATAACAAAACCAAGAAGGATTCAATGCTCAAATATCCTCAGCAAAAGATCTGCTTTGAGCAATTTAAGGAAGGCAGTGAGAGTGATCAAATGTTTACATGGAGGTTGCTCCACAGAACCAGAACAGCTACTGGAAAGTATATTGACAATATTGAACTCCAAATCTTTAGATGATCTCTCCCACCAAGCAAATATTTAAAAAGAGAGGAAATAGGATACAATTGGAGTGATTTCTCCCCCCCCTCCCTATGAAGGAAGGAGCATAATGACTGCAATACAGTGGCCCAATCCCTGTAGGCAGTTCAGAAGGATAGTTAAGTGGTTAGATTTGTTCATTTGGAAATTGTTGATGTACTATTGATACATTTTGCTTACTGTAAATACAATTTTTGAAGTTGGATAGCATAGACATCAGATAAAAAAATGAACACACACATTCTTACTGATTATTTTGTTACTACAGACAAATTGTTTAGATGGGAAATAGAAAGTTAAAGGTTTTGTGTATTTGCAATAAAAACAAAGTGGATTTCCAAATTTGGAATTAGCCTTCATAAAGAGCTTGTGTTTTTAAATGACAATTATTTAATCTTATTAAATAAATCCAACACATTTCTAATTCTAATTTGATAAATGGTTTTGGAGTGAGCAGAGAGGAACAAGACTAATTAGACAATAAGATGAACTAGAACAGTTTTCTTCTTAAAGTTGCTAGGGAGTTAAGGATGTTTAGGATTACTAATAGAGCTGTTAAGTGAAACATTAAGAAACTACTTTATCAAGTAACCAATTTATGTATAACCAGAGTTCAGCCATCATAGTCTTTATCTAATTTAGTTTATTATAAGCACTGTACATATAATTATTACATACAGAGCAAACAGATATTAAATTATCCTAAATGAGATTATTGCAAATTCAACTTTGTTGTACTATTGTTCATTGCTAGATACTGGATCCAGAAAACACTAAGAATAAAGCAGAAAAACAATTGTATTTCCAAGATGTGCCACAATTGGCATGGAAGACAACATGATGATCAGTTTAAAATAAACAGAAAAGGTATTTTTAATTCTGTAGAATTATTTAGTATTATAAAGAGTCACTGGGGTGCAGTGGTCAGAATGAGTAATGCAGGCTACTTCTGCCGATTGCTGGCTGCCAGCAGTTTGGCAGTTCAGGTCTCACCAACTCAAGGTTGACACAGCCTTCCATCCTTCTGAGGTTGGTAAAATGAGGACCCAGATTGTTGGGGGGAATTTGCTGACTCTGTAAACCACTTAGAGAGGGCTGTAAAGCACTGTGAAGCTGCATATAAGTCTAAGTGCTATTGCTATAATGATGGAAGAAGCTTATCCAGTGATGTTATTTTTTAACCAGCATTATTAGTAGCTTTTTTTTTAAAGAGAAAATCGGTAACTTTATATGGCTGCCCATCTCATATATAGTATATTACTCTGGGCATCTAACAATTAAAACACACTAAAAGCAATTGGACAATCAAAAATAAAAAAAATAGAAGTAACATAAAACAATAGCCAAGAACACTCATAACAAATTAACCACGAAACAAGTTCACCCACACTTTCAGGGTCCTGAGTTCCTTGTAAAAGGGTCATCAGGATAGGGTCAAGTTTGATTATGTGGAGTTGGGGAATGATGTTCCAGACAGCGGGCAGCACAGCAGAAAATGTTCTCCTCCTTGGTTGCAACGGAGGACTCTCTCTCATGGATGGAATCTGGAATACATCT
This sequence comes from Oxyrhabdium leporinum, assembly GCA_032468155.1. Classification (NCBI taxonomy): domain Eukaryota; kingdom Metazoa; phylum Chordata; class Lepidosauria; order Squamata; family Cyclocoridae; genus Oxyrhabdium; species Oxyrhabdium leporinum. Next base: position 20,211 of record JANHFL010006219.1, read on the forward strand.
CCTGCCTGATCTAAAAGGATGGATAGCCACCAAATGCAGTCATATTCAACAGGGATGGATCGATGGTCAGGGGAGTGACGGAAAGATAATGTGTATTTTTCCTCTCTGAATTCACAGAATCATTTCCCAAATGTTTGCATTGCGGTGATTGCAGACTGCAAATACTCTTTATCATATTGTGAGCTTGTTTAACATTCTCAAAGAGGGGAAGTGAGACCGTATACCTCTCTATAAATCTCTGGCAAACACTGTCAACTTGCGCTTGAATGCCAAAATCTCCTCCAGCATGTTCCTCCTTTCCCCTGAAGAGTTGTATTCAGCGTATTCAGGTGTGCTGTCATATCCACCATGAAGTGTAGCTTTTCCAGCCACTCTGGTCATTCCAGCTCAGGAAAAGTGAGCCGTTTTCACCTCTTCCAGACACGCAGCAAAGTGTTTCAGCACCTCCGTTCTGGACAGTTCTACCGAGCAACTTCTGCAGTAAAGCCACAAAACCCTCCTGCGCTTCTGTCATACTGTATCCCATCAGTAGCCAATAACACCAGGTGGGTGGTATTTATTACTTTGGTTCTTAGATAATCCAAGACAGCCTCACAGATGTCCTACCCCTGTGTTTGGTCTTTTAGTGGTATCAACTCAATCGTTTCTTCCTGTGACCCAACAGAGTTCATATCAGGAGAACAGCGCTATTTGTTCAATATCACCTTTGTCTTTGGACTCATCACAGGCAATTGGCACGCCACAGCTGAATAGATGTTTTTAATTTGCTGTCTGGTGATATTTTTTGCCATTTTTATGTTTCTGTCTTTGACAGTCTTCGCAGAGAGAGGCATATCTCTGATTTTCTGCACAATTTCACTTGTTTTTGAAGCCTGAGAATAGATGTTCTGAAATCTTAATGATTCTTTTATATAATCTCCATCTGTGAATGGCTTCCCATGCCTATTTCCTGAGTGGTCACAAAACTAGCATATGTAATTGCATTTGCAGACTTCATCCACTTCTTGAAATGATTTTTGCTCAGATCAATCTTCTGCATCAGTTCTGAAATAGCTTTTTTTCTCTCATCTCCATCCGCATATTTTTTCAGCAAAGGCTGAATGTTTATTCTGGAAATGTCTTGCAACATTTGACTTTTTGTTGTTTGCCAATTTCTCACCACATATTAAGCATATTGGTAAATCAGTCTCATCAGCAGTGAAAGCAAATGAATCAGCCCATGTACCATTAAACGTTCTGTTTTCTTCTGAAACTTTTCTTTTCTTGGATTTATCCATGGTTGGCCTCTGGGGGTGGAAAAGCTCAATCGCGTGCCGGCGGATGTCGCACATTGGCAGTTGTGATGCATATTTTGAGCATCAGGGAGCCGCAGCACAGGGATGAAAGAGCTACATGCAGGTTGCTGACCCCCGGCCTAGCTAGAGAGAAGTTCCCTGAAGATGAGCTCCAGCACAAGTCCGAAAACTCAGAAGACAAAACCTCTGGTCCTGGTGACCGACCCATATTGGACCAAAGCCATTATTTCAGATTTAAGTATTCATTTGTGATATGCCACTAGATACAACAATGTCTTATATCCTAGTAGGTATAGGATTCTAGGCAGTTGTGAGACACCGTGTCACAGAGGCTTAATGATGCTGGAATGGCCGGCCAGAAATGGTCTGCACTCTGACAGTTCGAACCCAGATCTGTGAGATGGAATAAGCTGCTGCTGCTCAATCTCTAGCTCCTGCCCACCCAGCAGTTCAAAATTTATCTACTCACAATATTGCAAGTAGATAAATGGGTACCACTTCGATGGAAAAAATCTGTGTGTATGCAGAGAGCAGAAGCTGGCACTGGATCTGGTCGAACAAGAGGTAGCGCAACCTAAGGCGAGGTGAGAACGGTGGAGGAGCCCAGAAGAGTCAGCAACCCAAGCATCACTAGTTAGCTGATATAAAGCTAGTTCACCACTTGCAGTGCACCAAGGACAGGCACATAAACACTGAACAGAGAATAAATGAGCATTCTAGGTTATCAGGACTGCATTGTGTCTAACATATGTAGATATTACTGACATTGTATGCCATATACTAAATAAATCTAGTCAGCCATTCCTCAATACTGTATGCTACCCAGAGTCGCTTTGTGAGATGGGTGGCTATATAAATTTAATAAATATTTGACTCCCTTTTTATTTCCCAAGGGACACATTTTATTCACATTCTCTCTTTCTCTGCCTGAAATAACACTGTTTTGTTTGGGTCAAACTGGGCTGCTTTCTTTTGGAGAGAGTGGGAACTCTTTCCTCTGCTTCCTCTAAGGAAGTTGGGATCTTCTCCTTGCTTCTCAGGAGTTACATTTTTTTCAAAACAGAGATATTAGAAGCTTCTTGAACAAGAAGCAGGGATAAAAAGTTGGAACATTAGGACTTGTTAGCATCAAGCATGCTAAGATAAAAGACTGAAGACGAACCTTTAGAATGTGAATAAATTTGTATTGTGTTGTTAATGAAGATCAACATGTTGAACCATAATGTGGGCAAAGATGTAGTTTTCCACTGACTGCTCCAAAATGAAAAAGAAAATGCAAATTAATGTAAATCTACTAGTTGGCACATAAAATCAAGAATTAAATAACAGAATGCTGTGCCATTCATTTTTTAAAACATTGGGCAATATGTAACTTTGCACATGCAACTCATGTCTTCAATTGAATGCTGTGATAACTACACTTACATCCAAAATGCCATTGCCTTCCTTACTCGATTTACTAGTAGTTACAGGAACATGATAAGCTCTACTCAACTTTAGGTATTGTTGTAAATCTTCATTCTCATTTTGACTACAGAAAAAACAAAAAATGTACAGGACTGAACTGGTCCATAGAAATAAAGATCAAAGTTGCATTAGTGAATTGGGAGCATTTCCCAAAACATTTCCAACTTTCCTTTTTCTTCATTTTAGTATAATGAATATATACTGAAACTATTAATTCCAACTATGCACATTTAGAATAGCTGAATTAAAAAGTTCTATCTAAACACTTTGTTTTGAAATAAATTATATAGATGCAAATACATGTTCTTGATTTAATTCAGAATCAATATTACACTTTCAGGCTAATAAAATACAAACATATTTTTAGTATTTCAATAGAATGCCAACATTTAACTCTTTTTAAAAAAATGTTAAATTAATGTTTTTTTAAAATGTACATTATGTTCCAAATTCTCTTATCTTCCTACATCTTTTCTATACATTTTTCCTAAGTCATGTATTTGTACTGCAAAATCATATAGGCAAATATACAACCTAGTAGATACTATAGCATTGTTCATGCCTTTCCACTGTATACCAGTGAAATCATATATTTATGTTATCCTTACATATGTTAGTACTTGATTTATATTTCAGTTATTTGTAATTTATTCTACAGTTATCTTCAGCAATACACTCAAAACTGTTCAAAAGCTATTTGCATTTCTATAAACTCCATGAAACAGCATCATACAATAAGAAAACCAACAAAAAAGCAGCATAATGTAGGTGTCTGAATCTACATTTCTGTCATTACCCTGTTACTAGCAGCATGAAAAAACCCTTCCCCATTTGTGTTTGTCAATCTAAAAGAAGAAAAGGCACACTAGGTGGAATTAATCTTAAACTATACTGAAGAAGCAAGCAAAGTAACTGCTTGCTGTAGCTTGCAGTGGGATATGAACACTGAATGTGGGAGTCTTTTATGCCTATGAGATTATATACTATTGTGCTAGGATTAGCACAGAATAGTTCATGTGGAAAACACAGAAGAAACACTGAATGAAATTGGGCTGCCCATTAAACTGCATTCAATTCAATGACTGCATAAACAAAAACAGTTTAAATTCATGTTATCCTTAAATTTTGCAGATATAATTCTTTCTGGAGCATTTAAAACTTCTCTTTTAATCTCCAACTGTTATTTCCAACATGGGCAATGTATGAGCTTTTAAAAATAATTTATATTACAACCAATCCTAAAAGTTTCAATCCATAGGCTTAAGTGATAGTACTGTATTTTTGAAGATATGATAAGCCATGTTGGCCAGTGTCAACCCTAGACATTAGCAAAAGAGAACAAGTATGATTAAGATATGAAGTGGGCAGCACTTATCAATATTCTGCATGATACACAAACTATTTTTTCCTGAAGCAAATCACTGTGGTCAGGGCTAAAACTAATCTCAAAAGAACCCCATGTGGCCTTTCCTCTTACTACAAAATGGAATAGGTTAACAACTATGCAAGACCAGGAAAACCTATATAGAAGGGAGAAGAATGCTATGCTAATAAATAATGTTTCAGGTAGAAATAATTCGGAGGAATAGATAGAAAATATTCTAACCATTATTAGATGCGCATATAATTAACAGATAATAAATTGACATTTTTTTAAACTGAACAAAGAATGGTTGATGACATACTTTAAACATTTTTTCACAAAAAAGCAAACCGCTAACTTAAACACAGAATATAAAAAAATAGGTAAAATTATGATTAGACAAAGTAATATATCTTTCAACATTAGTTCACAATCACACATAATGTTCCCTGGGATTGATATATATACTTCCATTGCCTGTATTTGGATGTTTCTTATTGATCCAATCTTTGCAATTTGCTTCTTTCGGCGCTGGATACATTTGTTGATCTCTATCTTGAGATGCAGGATTTTCATCTTCATAGCTAAATTGGCTGCAATTTATCATTTTCTAGGGGAAAAAGGACAAATGGATATCATAAATCAATCTTGTTTGGCCTTTCATGTTTCACTTTCCTTTTTTAGATTTTGTACATGTACCACAATAATACTATGATTGGATTAGGTGGCTTTTAAGAAGCTTAGGACAACTAATGGCAACTAAGAAACTACTTGTGACGGATGCACGTTCCTGGGGAAGACACATCTGCTTAAAGAAGCTGCAATAAAATGTTATATGGGAATTCAACACATGTTATATGGGAATTTGGAAACTCAACAAATGTTATATGGGAATTTCAGCTCTTTGTCTTGAAAACTGAAATGGTGCACTGACCTATTTTCCGTTTATGATGTTCACTGGTGGACCAATACCACCATTGAGATTAGGAGCGCCATATCAGTTAGATTTCTAATCTAACTGTAAGTTATAATTTCTATTTTAATACTACTAAGATTAATATGGCCTTCCACCATGACTTTCCAATAAAGCCCCAAAACTTGTTTTTGTTTTTTTCCTGGCAAGTCTGGGAATCCTCTTATGATAAGGAACACATCCGTTGGTTGTATTATGTGTAATATTTTCCCATTATGGTTTTGTTTCTATTTGTTTATAGTTTTAATTATTTTAATCATTTTGTAGCATGTTTTAATAGGTTTTATTATTGTACACTTCCCAGAGTTATTTTGTGTGAAATGGTGGCTATATCAATTTGACAAATATTTTTGCTATTAGAGGCTAATTGGTGTCTGTTTTATTTACAGGTCTTTTAAGATTTTCACACAAAGATGAAAATTTTAAAAATGCGGAAATAATTATATTTTATATCATTAGTTCAACAAATGATTACAATTATAGACCATAAACTAAAATAAATACGGATGTTTTTCTTATAAGGTGCAAAATGTTTTAAACTGAACCACCTGAAATATATTGCAAATTTTTTCAAACACAGAACAGGTCTCTTGTAGAAAAGCCATTTGAAAATGTCTAATTTTACATAACAAAAGTGTTCTTTGCACTCAAAATTGGGTATTTCGAATTTGAGATGGTTTGATTAAAATATTTTGCACGCTATTCTTCATGCCCGTTTGGATGTTAGTAAACATTAACTGTAAAAATATAAAATTAGCAATATTAAAGTACTAATATATAACTTTATCAAAGCCTTTAAAAAAGTTTATTATTAGTACATATACAATGTGGAATCATAGCTGCCAGTTCTTTAGGTGGTGCTGGCCTTCATTCCCATCAGGTTCTTCCTAAGAATTTAGAGCGTCATCATGCATTAGCATAGTATATGTGCAGATATTAGGGTTAGGGTTGCACTTTAAATCATTTGATTTTTTTAACTCTGATCTTGATTGCATTAATTTGAACAGCTTGCTCTTTGGCAGCCAAAATCAAACCTTTCTTCCAGTTGTAAATCATTGCCAGGTTTTATCCTTATCTACTTTCCATTTGTAGAAATTGATCATGTAATGTTTTTCCTTAGTCAGCATTCTGTTCGTGTTATTATGATGGATCAGTCATCCTGATGTTTAGAGTTGATGCTTTTATCCACCTATGAAGCCTTCCAAAGAATCTGCAATACTCTGCAAGGTGGGTTGGGTCGAGTCCTAAATCACTCAACTGACTTTCATATCCAAGAAGGCCTAAAATTCAGTCTTCTGGTTTCTAGGCCAGCACTTTAATCACTACACCAAGCTTGCTCTCTACATATAAGCCCATCTGCCAATAAACTGACCTTCAAGTTTTTTACTAAAACATTATGTCCCCACCTGCAGATAAACAGCCTTAACAATTGTAATGTTCACAATTGGCTTAACCATTTTTCATAGTATTTGCTCAAAAACTGGAGTCAGATTATCCATGGATAGGTCTACCCATGAGTACATGTACAGTATTATGGGTATGTTAGAGAAGTGTTACCATATAACCTCAATTGTGGTCATATTTTGCCATCTAAAATTATCTTATTCATGAGTATATGATTTTTTTTTTGCAAATGTGCCATTTAATAACACATAGGAAAGGTGTTTTAAGTAATAAAAAAACTTCAAAATAGGATATTGATGCAAAATATTACTTTGATAATATTTACTTTAGAAGCAAACCTACCTACAGAAAAAGCATGCAACTCCCATTATCTTTTTCTTTGGACTCTGGTTTTCATTGACCCAACTGGCTCTCTCCAACAAGCTTGTCCTTGCACATGGTCCCGTTTAAAGAACGGACTTTGTAAAAAGATATCTGGGTACTTCAGAGGCCCATGGAGTGGGCTTCTATCCCACTTCAAGACAGCCAGGAGTTAGTCTGGCTAACAGTGTCTATGCTATGAATTGCCTGGCCTAACTTGAGTTGAAATGTTGTTACCTCAGCAATGCGGATGGGAGGGAATCAGGCATCTGATGTTGCTGGCTTCTGCTCCTTCCCTTGCTAGTCTGATTCTTTGATAGAAAAGAAGTGAGCCCATTAGTGGCCACTGCTTCTGGTGCTGCAGGTATTCTAGGTAAGAAATCCATCTAGCACGCCTAAAGGCTACTCCTTCCAATCCTGACCTTCTATGGTTGGTTCAGTTTATAAAGAGTTTGTCTGACATGTTAAAGGCCAGTGTTAACTATGTAATTATATCAGGAAAAGGGAAAAAGATAAACTACACTTTATGAACATATCACATCCCTCAGTAACAATTCTTCAAATAACTTGGGACAATCCCAGTGAGTCTTTCACAATCTAAAATTTTAGTTAATCAGCTACAGACTCACAGAAGGTTTATGTGTCATCAACTGTTATCTACAAATGAAATTATAAATTCCAAATATGGGATATTGTACACAGTAGGAATGTACTGAGTCTTTGGAAGTGTGACCTTTAATTAACAACTTACTGCATTGATTATTTCTTTCTGAGAACGAGAAAGATTTCTTTTACCATAGGAAGATGTAGGCTTGTGTGTTGGTGGAAGATCAATCCTAAATTTAAAAAATGTATGATTTAGTAATTATCACAGCTTCATAAAAATATCAATTCATATTAGAGTTGAAGTTGAATAAATACACCTCTTTTCTAATGAAGTAGTGTAATTTTACATTGATGGAATCTTGCAAATTCTGTATTTGATATTCTTTTAAATTGACAAATCAACCAAAACAACTGACAACAATGTAAGAAATTAATGAAATTTGAGAAAATGCACTTAGAATTTCATCAGAAATATTCTCATACATTTTCAAATATGGGCTTTATTTTTAATGTGACTGTCTCACTTCAATAAAGGAAATAACATCTTGGAATGATTCTAATATATTGTTATTTAACTGCAAATATAACCATTTGACTGAGATTCTCCCTAAATCACCTCAGTAAAGCTACACTCACTGACTCCTCCATTGCTCTATACAATGGCAAAACGTCATCAAAACTTTTTGAAAGAGATTGTTGCAATTCTGTCCTTTATCTCATCTAAGAATTTCTCATAGTGTGAGGTCATTAGCTTTTTTATGGATCAGAATAATGATTATGTGCAAAGAAAGAACTATACCCATTAAACATTTTGGGAATAAAATCATTAATTGCCCAATCATTTCCTATCTAATGCAGGTGAGTAACATCTGCAAAATCCTGCAGAAAAAAAGCCTTCAAAAGCCTACTAAAGATTCATGCCTATACTTCTATGCTGCTTCATCTTTTGGTAATTATTTTTAATCTGTTTTTAACAGTGCATGCTGCTCAAGATAAATTTTGAATTGGACAACTTTACAAGCAGTCTAATTTCTGATGCCTAGTCACTAATTTACTTTTTTAAGACATTACATACATATAGTACTGTAGGTTTTTTCCCCCCTAGCTCTCTTGAACTTTTTTGTAAGATATATAAAAGGCTAATTTTACATAGAATAGGCAATTACCTTTCACTGCTAATGCAATAATTGCCATTTGCTTAAGGAAAACCAAGTAACTGATCTCTAAAAAGCAGGTACTGTACTTTAGAGTAAGAGCATTTCTATGATAAAAAATCCCATTCTGACGTTTGCATTACTAATTTTAGTATCTGGGCTTCCAAACCCAGTATGAATTCAGGATAAAGGTAAAAGCATGTATTTAAAATAGAGTTTATATTTTTACAAACCAAGAACTTGAATAAAGTTTGAAAAAAAATACCACAAACAACTTACATTTTGTCCAAATAAGATGATCGCTTTCTTCTGGGAGTCAGTAACACTATTATAAAGATGGCAATAATAAAGAGAGCAAGTACAGCGCCTATTACAGCCCCAGCTACAGCTACTGATGATGACTGCTTATATGGCACATCTGAAATGTAAGTCACCAATTGTTACAAACAATGTGGTTAATGTATGTTAAATTATATAAATAAAATGTAGTTTTCTGCCTTTACAAATATTTCAAAGAATCTACAATTGTTTTTGTTGCATTTGCATTAACAGCCTTATACTATGAAAAAAAAGAGTTTATTTAGATCAAAAATTCTAAATGTTGAAAATAAAAAAAATGGGGGGAAAAATCAATACCAGGCCTACAAAACATTGAGAAAATTGCTTTTACATTTCTAGTATATTTTAGCTTAGCAAAAATTTGGATTTTGATGTATGTATTGCATATGATACTGAAACATTTTAGAAACCATTGTGTTAAATTTTATCAACAAAAATATATGAAGCACTAGTTATATTTAACCAACCAATCTTTCTTATTCATTGTCAGCAAAATCATCGTTATTGTAACTGAATTATCTATTTTCTATCGTATCTGTATGTATATTCTCTATCCATATAATAGATATGGATTTTCACAAATTAAGCTATTTCCATAAATATATGAAGATAGTATAGTAGTTCACTTTGGAAACATAGCTTGGTGCTTTACTAACTGTAAATATGGATTAACTTTACAGTAATGCATCTAAATAGGTAAATGATAAAGCGTTTTAAAAATATAAACAGGTATGAAAATTAGAGCCTAAGTAATGTATTAGAGAGCCTTACATTTACTAAATGAACACACATAGTTCTGAAATCAATCTTTCTCTATCATTCTTCAGAATATTTCAGTACCTGCTCTAATTTTGGATTATTGAAATAGCATATTGCATTAAGTATTATATAGGCAACATTCCAGTAATCTAGTATTTTCAAATTTCAGTATCATTTATAAAGAATACTTTGATCTTTCAAAAACATCCCAAATTATATGAGCATATGCAGAATGGATTTCCTGTTAAGCTACACAAGCCGATAAATGAACATCTAATGACAATTTTACTACAGATGCTGAACAGAGATCAGACTGTTTAAAACTATTTGAATAGGATAGTTATATGCAAACTTCAAGTTCAGCACTTTTGAGGAATTGTAATATGTGAAACAAATAACTACGATTGTTCATTAAGATTCAATTGACAAATTATATAATTCCATCTATGAATTTTTATGTTTTGTAGATAGTTCATATTGAACATAAGCTGGCAATTTTGTGTGTTCTTTAAAGTGAAACTGCTAGTGGCACTATTTTAATAAAGCATTTTTAAAAAGTTCCCAACTTACTAAAACGTAGGTAATATATGTTTTATAATAGTCCACTCCCTATATTTTCTGCAAAGACAATTGCCACTTTTGTTTCAAATCCAGAGAGAAACTAAATGAGAATGCCATTATATAAATTCACAGAGGAAAAATTTAACATTGGCTATTTTTCTATCACGATACCTCTAAAGTACATTTCAATACTTATTGTTGGACAGTACAAACAGGAAAAAAGCTATTATGCTCATGTACTGCTGGTGGTATGTCTGCTCATCTATATAGCCCAACTATAGAACTTGCTTTCTTTTTATGTGCTTGAAGATTATTATTAAAATTTCACCCATGGTGGATTTTCTTACACATTTTCCTCTTCAATTAAAATAGTCAACAAATAATTGTACTAATTTTTTTTAACAGTATTAAAAAAACACTTGTTCTGTGCAACTTAGTGTAAATTATGTAAAATTCAACTATATAAGTGGTTTCCAGAATTGTTTAATAACTTCTTCATAATTGCCATGTTTAATAATTTATGCCAAAATACTTGAAACTATTTTTCTATATTATTCTATAGTTTTCCATCCTACCCCACTTGCTGAATATGGATGTTTTATTTTATATGCATTTCAGTCATTTATGCATATGACCTACATTCAAGAAGTTAATTTAACAAAAGGTTTATTTGACACAACTATTCATACTTACAATAAATGTCTCTATTTACACCAAACATACATTAAGGAACACTGCAACATTGAACACTGTAAACCTATTATGAATCTGTTCATATTCAACTGTAAAACTCTTGATAAATTTAACAAATTATAATAAAAAACACAGAATATTGGGTACTTTTAGATTTTTGTGTTACAAAACAGCATTTAGAGGGCATACAGAGCATATTACAATGGAGATATTCCTAGGACCACAAGCTATGTTCAAATCCAAAAGGGGAAAAAAATCCTTCAAAACAAAATCCAAAAACCAAATGACTGCCTCCTCCAACCAAGCAATGTTTAGAATCCACTGATAGCTTAAGCATCTGACTAATGGCTAACTTTGATTAGAAACAAGCTCTTCACTAAGATGATAAATCAGATTACAAAAAAAAACAACACTTGAGTTCACAGGAAATATGGTGTAATAATTTAACTTTCAAAAACACTTAAAAGATTTTGGTCAAATAAAATGTTAACACTTGAATTATCAATGTGAGAGAGATATGTAGAGAACCAGTTTAATGAATAACTACTAAGCTGCAGTCACGTTTTTAAAGACATAGCAACCAAATCACAGTGTACTGTCAAAACTGCACCTTTATATACTATAATTGCTGAAAAGCTCTACAATACTGTGGATCTTTTTGTAATGTGTTCATAATACTCCAAGTACATATTGGAAAACAGTTGCTAAGCAGTGCTATTTTTTCATATATTCATGCTGTCAAATTCAACTAATATTTTAAAGTTACTTCAACTTCTTTAAACACACTCACCTTTTCAGTTTTATAGTAAATGAAAAATTCCACTGATTTCAATGGATTTTGCTTCTAAGCACATATGCTTAAAACTATTTGATTCTTATTGGTTGCACTGCATTATCCTCTGTACAATGAACTATGTTCTAAATCTATTGATAGAATTTTTAAAACAAAGTTACTCTTTTTCAACAGAGATCATACGTCCCTTTTGTTATATATATATCTGCTCCTCTCATCTATACAATTCCTTAGTTTAACACTAAGCTTCTGCAACCTTTCTTTTGAAACAACATACATTTCCCCAAATATCTCACAGGAAATACACTAGTAGGAAAGATTTCTCTTAAGCAATATTTTTTGTTTGTGTTGTCTTTTCGTTCTTTTTTCAAATTATCCAAGATTGCAGCTTACCATACACATAAAGTTACTCTTGCATTTAAAGTGGCCCCTGCTCTGTAAGAACTCTTTATATAGCCCATGTATGTCTCGAAACACCACCAAATTCTGTGATAAGTCAAATGTTTATTTCTTAAAATGCACCTTCATTGAATATAGAAGCTGCATCTGAGATTCAATGCATTTATAGCTTTGTGCTTAACAAATAAATATTCAGTAGAATGGTTAGGGAAACTTAGTCCTTCCTGAACAATATTTAAGGAAAACCGTTTTGATTGAAACAATATATAATAAACTTTATGAAAGGGATTGTTCTGGAAATTTAACTAAAAGATTTGAATTCTCATATTTCTTGGAAATAAGATGCAGTGTAAAAAAATATAATGTTTCTGTTACATTGCAAGTTCTGTTCATTGAAATGTCCATTGCAGCAGCTTCAGTGCAACAAGTCGTCTGTAAAAGGTACAGTATCTAATTATGGCAAGGCTCAAAAATGTAGAGGTATTACATTCTGTGCAGAAAACCTAACAATAAAGCTTTGAACAAACTGTGCCATCCGATTATTTCATATCGTAAGTCATTTCTGTAAACAAAATGTGCTTTAGAACAGCTCTGATTCCAAATCACCATCATGTTGCCATTAAGTAGAACTATAGTTCAGAAAGTTCTATCAAGGTAATTTTTATCATAAACTTACAATAACAAGACAGCTGTTTCAATTCAAACTTTTTATAAGAATTTCATTTTTTAAACGTAGCAGATTGTTCTTATCTTGTGCTATATGCCAAATAGAGCACTATATTTAAATTCATTTTTATGAAAGACAGTAGTACAGCATTAGGGAAAAAAATCATAAAGCAGCTTCAGTACACTTAAATGAGGTTTTTACATTTCATTTGTCAAGTTAGAATATAAAAAGCTTGAAAATCAACTTGGAAAAGCTTATTCCTCAAGAAAAAGTATAAACAATCTGAAAGTGATCAACTAACGAAGGAACTTTATATATAGTCAAGACACGAAAGTGGATGTTACCGTTACACATACCACTCCTTCCGAGATATTACAGAGCCATCTACATGTGAAACTAAGTCATCTTCATTTTCATCATAACATTCATCACCCAAGTATTTCATTCCCAGAGTTCCGCTTTCATAGTAATCCATTGGTCTTTCATACCTGTCCTGGTATCTGTTAATAGTATCTACTTTGTTCCAGTCTGTTTTTTCAGTTTCTCCCATGTAGTCTTTAGTTAAGAGACTGTTCACAGGATGTTTTATTTCTTTTTTCACACTGTCAGGGTAAGAATCCACATCCTCAACCTGCAGGGTATCTATCTGGGACTCCTTTTGCATATCTGATGGTGGAATGTAGTTCTTAGCGAAGTAGTCACCACGGAACGTCCTCCTTCTCCTATACCAGACAGCTCCAACCAGGACACATACAAGAATCAGGAAAAGAGCCCCGCCCACTGCACTACCGATGATGGTGCCCCAATTGTCTTCCTGTATTTCTGGCCATGATGATGTTGGAAAAAGCTTTAGTTTTGGTTGAGTTGCTAAACCTGTGTTGCCATCAGTTGAAGGAAGCCATGGAATCGTGAATGGTGAAGTGGTAGTAGTGGGAGGATCTAATGAAAGAGCAGAGATACACAAGACAGAAAAGGCAGAAAATGTCAATGCAAACTATTTTAAGTTAAGAGCTGATAAGAAAGCACAGTTGATGAATAAGAAAGTGTACTTTAACATAGTTTTTCATTCTTTATTTTATTTTAAAACTGTTTGCCATTGGTGGAAAATATAATTACCTACAGCTTCTGGGTAATATATATATAGTATTAAAATAATTTAACAAGGCAATGCTTCCATGTTGTTTTCCAGCAAACATGGAACAATTCCATCAGCTGAGAAGTAGTCAATTCCTTATCCTAGTCAGAGTTCAAAATAAACTAATGAAAGCCCTCATAGATTATATATTCCTTAGGAAATATTAAAGAATGAAAAACTTAAAAAAATAAACTGCATGCTAAGTTAGCTAAACATAATTTAAACCTTGCCTCCAAAATATAGTATGATTTATAATTAGGATTTAGAAATCAGTGCATTAATGATTGGTTGGTTGTTCATAGCAATGCTTCTGATATTCTTGCTTAAATAGTTAATCAAACACAAAAACTAAAATTAAATCTTAGAAAAAATTGTAAAATTAAAATCATTTTTAAAGTTTATATAAAATGTATATAATATCTACCTAACATAAAACAAATACTTTTCTTCTAGTATGGGAATGTTATTTTAAGTCTAAGAAATACATAGAAAAAATGTGGAGTAGCAGCATTGCTCAGGTTTATCAGGGACTAACTGTGCAAACTGAATGCATATTTAAATTGAAGCATTTGAATTCTTTGCTATGTATAGATAGTTAAAAACTGAAGATACAAACTGGAAAGCTATGCATATGAAGCAATAGCTTTGTTGTAATGCTATATGACAAAATAATTTTACTTTTATTAGTCTATGACATTATCAATGTATCTAGAAAAATGTGTTAAAATATGCTAAACATGCCAGCAAATTTTGGATCTCTAATATCTATTGAATATTAACAATTATTATTCATGTGAAAATGAATTACATATTATGGAAGAAAATGCAAGTGTTAAAAAAAGATAACGGTCATTTAGAGAGGTTTTTTTAAATAGTTTTCTGAGCAGCAGGATATTATTAACTGTAGAAAGCTATTAGTAAGTGTTAAGAATAATGTTTAAACTATATTCAAAGATATCATGAGCAATGTAGCAAGATAAAATCTATGCTCAATGTAAGAAACTAAGGTATTTCAATTACTGGGATGATTATAATTGAAATTAACGTATACCGAATATTTCAATTAACCCAATTCAATATTTCATTTCACTGAACAGCCTATAGAGCTTATGTGGCTCAAGGTTGTCTCAGCCTTCCATCCTTCCGAGGTGGGTAAAATGAGGACCCAGATTGTTGGGGGCAATATGCTGACTTTGAGAGGGCTGGAAAGCACTATGAAGCGGTATATAAGTCTAAGTGTTATTGCTATTGGTATTATTTCTGTAATGCCTTGCTATCAAGTTAAAAAAAATCATAGTAAGTTAGAAATACATTTAGTTAAAAATTACTGTTAGGTCACCATGTATAACTTAATCATCCTCATTATGTAACTTGTTAATTATGCCCATATTAAACTGCATTACATAAAAAATAAAACAGATGAACAGAGATACTAGAGAGATAAATGAATGATCTATAACATGCTTAATTTTAAAAAATGAATGAAACCACTGACTCTCATCACCATCTTACAACTGAAAAACAGGCAAAACTCAAATCCTAGCCTTCTGCACTTTCTTCAAACAAAAGTATCTCAAAAGTTGTCTCCTTAAGAAAAAGTGATAAACATGATAGTGATCTTATGAAAATATTCTATTAATCACATGGTTCATCATTGTTAAAAGTCTTTAAACAACCAAATGATACCTCTATACATGGATATAGTGTATATATAGTACAAATGTAGACTAAATGAAATTGACTATATTATTGGAGCAAGGAGATAGAAAAACTAAGTTGTAACAGTCAAGATATGGCCAGGATTGACTGCAGAACAGATTTACAGAACTATTTATATACATGTTTCAACCAGAAACCCACCATTTTCAAGGAGAATATCAGAAACGGTTTCAAAGTTCTGATTCTCACTGATGGTCAGTTAAGGATCAATATGACAAAAAGCAAGAAATAAAAGAAAACAACATAGATGTCAGAATAGAAAGTGGAAATTGCCACCAAGAGAAGTCAAAGCTGAGTAAGACAAAGAACTCAGGAAGCAACAAAGCAAAACATTTCAGAATGTTGTTAGAAAAAAAACAAAGGAAAAAATGGCAATAACATTTGTAAAGACATTGATTGGGGGGGGGGGGAACTAGAAAAATAAGAATATTCTTCCACAATGATTGCAAGATTAGGAGGAAGTTCCAACTTCTAATTGGTTTGTTAAAGGATCCAAATTGACAGATAGTAACTGATTCAAAAAAGAACTAAGATTACTGAAATTCTGTATAGTAGAGATGTAGTCTACTGAAATTCTGTATAGTAGAGATGTTAACATTCAAGATAAGTTAGAAGGTACTCCCTACTTATATGATCTTCCAGTAGTAGAACATAAGGTCAGATAGCATTATCAAGTTGAAGGAGGTAAAATTGATGGAATATCTACAAAATTACAGCAAATAACATAGAAGAATCTATAGTTTCAAAGCATTTTGAGGCAGCAAATCTGGAGAATGACAGTGTCCAACAGCCTGAAAGAGGTTGGTGTACATACCAATCCAAAGAGAGATTTAACAGTGAGTACAAACTATCACATAATATCCTTAATTTTACAGAAAAGCAAAATAAGGCTTAGGATTAATGAATGCAAATTAGAGCCCTACATGGAAATAAGAGTGGCCAGAAATTTAAGGTGGATTTTAATAAGACTAAGGAACATGAGACTATATTGCTGATGGACACTGAATAATTAATAGTCAAAGAATACCAAAAAGAAGTCAAATACATGCTGCATTGATTACAGAAAGGCCTTTAATTGTATGTACCATGTCAAGTGTGAAATGTCCTTAGGAAAATGGAATCAAGCAGCTAGAGAAAAGGAATACTGACACTTTTGAATTTTGGAGAAAACTAATACCCAAAACAAAAGAGAGTATAGTGACTAGCCAAGGAAGCAAATACCTAGATTTTAAAACTTCTAAATACTCCCACTGAAGGCACAAATAATTAGGCTCAAATAATATTTCAGAACAAGTTCTAAAGGGGCAATTTATAAATAACAAAAAGATACTCTTGAGCTCCTTAAAAATAATATCTATTTGTTACAAGCTTTTATGAACTACTGTATCTTATAAGCATAAAGCAGTATTATTTGTCAAGTATGCATATTATACCATTTTAAAAGCCACAAGAACCATGATGACGAATAAAGGAAGAATTTTTTGCTTTTTCTCCTTTTGTCTTTCAAATTGCTTTCTTTTCCAGCGAGTCATGCCACAGTACATTATTCATCTATTAGGTGTCATAATTCTGTTGCCGTCATCTAGCTTCTGATTCTAACACAAACTGATAATCAATGGCTAGCTATCCAGTCTTTCACATCTTCCTTATAGTTCAAAATATTTAAATATTTAAAAGGCAGAAGTATTAAACAATGGGGAAGGAGGTTACTGTACATTTCTGGATTGTATTTGTATGCTGAGGACTAAAAATGAACTGTTATGACGCAGCAGGAACAAGTAGGACCGAGGAACAGATTTACAAAGAAATTTAGCACGTGGAAAAGACTACAACTTTTAGAAAATATTTATGAGAAACCCCCCCAAAATGTGCCAGAATCCCAAAGCCCAAGAAGCAATGTTTTCCCTCATCTGGTCCCTTCCCACCATCACCTATCAGTGACCCTCTAAGTAAAAGTATTAAGAGAAACTGCTTGAGTAAGGGAGGAAGTGAAACAGAAAAGAATCTCTAAACAGCTCTAGTTAAGCTGTGTAAAACTACTATATACCAGTAGTTTGTTACGTCACTTTATCTATTGAAAATGCACACAGGTTTTTACTTAAAAACACCACAAAAATATCCACTTCAATTTAGAAAACTAGGGGCCAGGTTACCTGAATGAACCATCCCACTAGGCTCAAGGTTGACTCAGCCTTCCATCCTTCCGAGGTAGATAAAATGAGGACCCGGATTGTGGGGGCA
>JANHFL010006219.1:38238-93375 GCA_032468155.1 Oxyrhabdium leporinum
TGCTTATAAGCTGTAAACCGCCCCGAGTCTTCGGAATGGGGCGGTATATAAATGTAAAAATAAAATAAAAAATAAATCTTCATTCAGTTATATCAAGCCAGGCAGTGAAGACATGTGGTGAACCCATTAGCTAAATAATTCCAAATAGTGGGGTCCAGGAAGAGAGGTTTCTCAGCCATTGCTCCTGCTCTAGAGGTGAGGTGGGCCCCCACTCTCCTGGCCTTCCGTAAAGGCATAAAAACATGACAAAACATGACAAAACATGGCAGCTATGAGGTTGATACCCTATCTTTTAATCATTTCTTAACACCCATTGCTATTTAAAAAATTTATATACTCTTAAATTTTATACTTTTAATATTTTATTGTATATTTCCCAGAGTTCTTCTGCCAGGAAGATAGGCAATTCCCAAATATGACAAATAAACAGTGTGTGTTTATGAAAAGTGGCTCTGAACAGGATTCATATATAGGCATAAAACAGAGGTAAGATTATGCAAATAATTTCTGCCATGCTTAAATCTAGGATTAAAAAAGAGAAGAATGCATGCATAGTAGACAAATGGGTAATATGCAAATTCAAGAAAGCAAATAAATAAATGGGGACAGCAACATACCCAGATGATGCAAATACTCCTTTTCAAAATCTTTCTTCCTTGAGATTAGCTAGCCTATCTAGGATTCTTCATCATTAACAATGCTTCATCATTAACAGCAAACAGATTTCTGCTTAACAATTGAATTTCCCATTATTCTCCCTCTTTCCATTCTGAGAACACTACAAATCTATTTCAAATAATCCTCTAATTTACTAGACTAGAATGGAAATGCAAAGGATATGGTGGAAAGTAAAATGCTGTTTCAAAGGTGAAACAGTGAATATTTCCATTCATCAAAATCTGTATTTCATATCCTATTATTATACACCAAATTTAGTAGTAATTATCTCAGGATGGATAACATACCCCAAAGTCAGAATTTCATAAGTGCCACCCAATTTGAATTGAATGAACAAATAAATGAGATTCTGATCTGGGAGCATCTCCCATTAAAATTAAGAATAACCACTATACTAGAAAAAAAATCATGCTCACTTTTATATGTAACATTTATTTGTTATCACTATCCCATAAATAATATGATTTTTTAAAAATTATTTAATTTAGTTGCCAGAATTCCTGAATTACCAGATCAGGAACTGAAACAAACATCTTAAAAAGAACATTGAAATAATTTCACACACTTTGGGTACAAGTATTCTGCTCAATTTTTTAAAAAAGATTTGTGCTGCAAACAATTAAATTTCAATTAAATTGGAACACTGAATTTATTATAGGTCTGTAAGAACATGTGTTATAAATTTAACTAAAAACCTTAATAGAAATCTTAACTCTAATTGACAAAAACTTACAGTTATACAATTATTTCTTCATCATTTCAGGAATTACCTATGAAGATATTTATCCTTCCCTCCAAATATTTTTTGAATTGATTCAGAAGGACATTTGATTCAGAAGGACATTGAAGTATACAATATAAAAGTAGCAGCAAACAGACAAGACAAAAAGATCATGTAAAAATTAAGTAGTTAAAAGGTCACAAGAATAAATCTACTGGATTAGGTCAAAGGTTTAAGATATCTTGCCTTTGATTCAAGAAGCAGAACATAGTCATTATAATCAGAATTGTTTGACAGTGAAATGTCATCAGGGTAATCTAATTTCAAATTAATATGGAGGAGTAAGAGAAAGATGGGGGAATCCCTTCCCACTCACTGTAAATAAGCTGTTATTTTCTAAATTTAAATTCACGTATTGTGGCTTTTTTTTTAAAGATACAGAAAAAGCAGCCTTGCATTATTTTTATTTCCCACTCCTTTGTGAAAGAATGCTTGCTGACTTTGCAGTTATTATCACAGAATAATTTTCTCTATTGATACTTTCTGCTCTTGTATCACTAATGTATTATCTCCATATTTTAAATACTGAGGACATTTTCAAGCATGGAACTTGATTGAATCATTATATCAAGCATTAAGGATGCTTCTGCTTTCAACATTCAACAGATGTGAAAGCCTTATTTTCATTATCCCAGCAGAGGGGATGCTGTTAAAAAAGCAACGTGGATTAGGCATGTAGGGAAAGATTTATTTGATTCCTTATTATTGCTATGTAAAGAGTGGAACTAGAGACCAATTATGCTTTTGATGGCATCATTTGCTACATGATATTTTTAGGTCTGGCTTAGCAACAATGGCTCTCTTTTTTGATTTAATGGAAAATGAAGTTAAATTACTTCAGTCTGATGACATATAAAAACACAGAAAAACTCATCCACTCCTACTATTTTATTTGCATTTTGAAATAGTCTATAATTCTTTCTCTGGTCTCATGTTTTGCTTAGATCTCACTGGCAAATAGAATAGACAAGATACATACTGATCTGAACAAACAGGATTCCTGTCAGAGAAAGTACAACTACTAGGAAAAAAATGCTAACATAGTTCAAGATTTTAAAGGATATTATTGAACAATAAATTAGATTATATCCAGACTTTATTGATGAAACTTCAGCACATATTTTTTCTTCGTTTAACTTCCAGCTCATGCACAAAGTTACTAAACAACCTTCCAGATAGGCTGAAAAATGGTGGAAGAAACCATGCTGTTTTCAAGAAACATATATCCTACCTGCCTGGTATCTAAAATAAATCATTTACTTGAGGATTTAGCACAGGTTCAAAATATTTTGCATATAGTATCTTGTCATATTTTTATAACTCAGTAAAACAGATCAACTGTATATCTCTTTAAATATGAAAAATATTTTGTTTTTATACGTGCAAAATTCTGCCTGTCTGGAAGTTGAAAGTCCTCTTTTTAGTGCAAAAGGCCATTCAAATATTGCTTTGAGCGTAGAATAAATCAGTTTGAACCTGAAATGTTTCCATAATATTTGAAATGACCCTTTTCATGCTCATGCTCATTTTCCACAGCCAATTATCCCTAAATTTACTTAAGTAGGGGGGCTGAAACTGAAACAGACTGGCTTGTTAGTCATTGAAATAAAGACAGAATTAACTCTTGGTACTAATATTTCCCATTTCATATTTCAAGTAGCCTTATGCTACACTAGTTTTCTACTCATAAACACTATTTGTGATCTGCTTCTTGTACCAGTACTGTAATGATAATTATGACATTTCTGTCATTGTTGTATAGAGATATACATACTTTTAAAATCACAATTAGGTTGAAGTAAACCTGACGTCATGCAAGAAGAACAAGAGTTGCTGGCATTTAATTTCATTTAATGTATAAATAATTTGACAGTTTTGTTTTTCAAGCCAATATATAAAATGCTAAGTAATATCTATCATACAATTTATTATTTATTTGCATTGTTTATCTGCTACGTCCTATAAAACATTTTAAATAAACAAAAAATAATAGTGATATAGCAGGGCAATACCAACCATAAAATATAGAATAAAACATTAAGCATATTTAAAATTAAAAATCTAAAAAGAATTTTTTTTTGCCTTTCAATGGGAAGGGTTTCAGTAAAAAACCTAGGTCTTATGCAGCTAAGTAAATTATGCAGTAGGGACCATTATCTTGAAAAATGCTTTTAAAAATCAACTATATTAGACAATACTCTGATATAACATTTAAGAAAAAAATAAAATGTAAGGGGGAAAAATAACCAAAGGGAAGGGGGAGAACTTACCTAATATGTAAATAGTCTTTTGATCACTTTTTTGACCAAGTGAATTGGCCACTTTACAAATGTATGTTCCAGTATAATTGTAAGACAAAGGACTGTTGAAATGCAAAGTATTGTTGGAAGGCTGTAATCCCTCAGGCCAATGTCCGTCCAGCCTGAATTGTAAAATATTTAGAGCAATATGAGCATTTTGCAAATAATATTTCATTTGAAATATTGATTGTTCTCATTTTCCAGAACAGAAATATGTTCACTTTCATGAAACCAATGATTATAAACACTGAATTTTATGCTACTAACAAAAGAATTCAACAGGATCATTAGTTTGTCATGAAATAATACAGGACAAGCACGTGCTATTTACAAAGGTGTCTAATCACTTCCACAAGTGTTATCTAGAATATATAATGGGTAATATCTAGAGTATATAATGGGGAACACCAAAAAGTATACAAAAACATGTATAAAACCTTGCTAATGGAAATCAAACTACATATTTTAAAAAGCATCTTTATAGTTAGCTTTATTTACAGCATTCATATTCTGAAATCTGTTCCTTGGCATATACAGGTTCCGCATGTATGTACTATATTATCTAAATGACAGGAAAACATATAACAAATATTAGAAAAAGAAAAAAAACATGCTAGCAAGTCTTATGCTAGCAACATAATTTGGAACAAGGGGCAGTCATGGTTAGGTGGGCTTTTGCACAATTGTGTGCCAGTTGCATCCATTCCAGGATCCAGGAGCCCTGCTAGCAATATGTTACCAATGTAGGCCCTCAGTGGCAGACCTTTCCTGTTGTGGTGCCCACATTATAGAACCTCCCTCAAAACCTGTTATGCCAGCAAAGCTGGGGATCCCAGGGGATAGGCAAACTTCTAAGGGGCTCTGATATCATTAACTTCCATCCATCCATTATTTTTGTTTCTCGATTAATTCTGCTTTTATAGTTCCTATTTTTTCTATAAATTTGATTGATTCATAGATAGACAAACAGATATAAACAGACAGATATAGGGAGGAGGGAGGGAGGGAGAGACACAGAGAGAGACAGAGAGACAGATCTACTCCCTGGCTAGTATCTGTATATAGAATATAATAGATACCAAGATGCTTAAGCCAGGTTTGAATGGACTTATGGAGCTGCTTTGGCTAACTGATAAGAAGCTAAAAACCATCATTTGAATGTTCTAAAATGACACTGTCACTAATTTTAAAATGGCAGGCAATCTGAAGATACAAAGCAGGTTTGAGCACTTTAGTTACCAGAAAATATAAGTTTCATAAGTTGTTGGGGTCTACAGATTCAAACTACTAAATCTAACATGGAAATTTTAGATCTATATATGGTTCACATATGTATATATGGCTACCAATATTTTCTAGGAATACTGTTTTGGAATCCTAAATTAGTTCTATATGAATCATGAACATTTTTCTATAAAGTATGAGCTACCACAATAAAATATCATACATAATATTTTATTTTTATTTGTTAAATCAAACTTGTGGAATCAGGATGGTGGAATCACCAACTACTGTAGAGCAGAGAATGGAGAAAAGAATCAGCTTAGTTTGCAGTTGCTCTGTGGGAGAAAGTGGCAGAGACCAGAATATTGAAGCCTTTATCTGCCTGTTCACAAGATAATGCAGTTAGTCTGTCAAGATTCTTGTAAATAGGACATCAACAATAAATAAACTATTTTGGCCTACTCTTAAAGTAGTTTCTGCTTCCTTGCACATGACACAGGGTGGATATAAAATAAATTTACATCATCATTTAGGAAGATTCAGCTTTGTACTTGTTTTAAACACAGTGTTTACGGTACACTTAATTATTTTAACTTTTTAAAAAATAAATTATTCAAATTGTACATATATTTAAGTTACTTAGTATGTAGGAAATGTAATTATGTCAACTTTGTTGAAAATTAGTGTAGCATTTCAACACTGATTTGTCACACTTGATTTGTTGGCTCAGAAAAAGTGCCTTTTAATCTACAGTTTTATTTCCAATTAAGTATTTCTGGAAGATTCAAAATACCTTGCTGTATACAGGTAGTCCTCAACTTATGACTACAATTGAGCCCAAAATTTATGCTGTTAAGTGAGATAGCTGTTAAGTTAATTTTGCCCCATTTTATGACCTTTCTTGCCACCATTAAGTGAAACATTGCAGTTAAGTTAGTAACATGGTTAAGTGAATCTGATTTCCGCATTGACTTTGCTAGTCAGAAGATCACAAAAGATGATCATATGACCCTGGGACACTGCAACGGTCATCAATATGAACCAGTTGCTAAGCATCCAAATTTTGATCACATGACACAGGGAGCAACAGTTCAAAAATGATCATAATTCATTTTTTTCAATGATGTTGTAACTTTGAACAGTCACTAAATGAACTGTTGTAAGTTGAGGATTACTTGTACAATATATTATGATATGAACATACTATTATAAGCTATTATTAAATTGATCTAATTAGTTAATTATTTGAGAATGACTTACCGACTCCATGTAAATTCCATTGGTAGTGGATTTGCATCAGCATTACACCTGAGCAAAACATTCTCTCTTCCAATATACCAGTTTCCATCATATCCAGTTACTGTAACCTCAGGAGAATCTACAAACATACATAATTATACACATTTGCATAAGCCATTATGGAAGTACTTAAAATCAACTCCAGAATAAAATCTAAAGAAAAGGCAATTTTAATGAAAAACACTTCATTTTATAATTTTAAACTTTTAAAACCTGATAGATAGAATAAAGTAGATGTTTTTTGCACAGCAAGTCTGATGAAGTTGATAATGTTTTTATCAAGACCTATGATAAAAGGACCAGGTAGTGATTTTTTTCTTTTAATTGTGTTGTATTTTATGGATATATTAGAAACAGACCCAAACTGATTTTGTCTCTCTAAATGGAAATAAGAAATAAGTTTATTTTGATTGATAACTAATTTAGACTCATTTTTTTACAATGCAAGGTCCAATATCAGCAGAAATAATTAGTTGTAGACAAATTTGTTATCTTCAGTATATGCTAAACAGTTTTATGTGTTCATTCATAATATATGTTCCATATTGTTACTTTCAAACACAATATATTTAGATAACTTATCTAAACAAACATTTTGAATCAATTTCATTAACTGAACACTTTTAAGTTTTGTTTTAGTATGTTCAACCTGAATATTGCATCTCAAAATCTGGATAATTAGGGAATCAAAAGGACAGCTGTATTTTGATGTGCAAATTAATTCATAAGGCATAAAACAAAATAAATTCTCAAAAGCACATTAAACATGTTTAAGAATATCAAAGCAGACAATTCCAAATGAAATAGTCCCCTAATAGCCCCTATTATTACCAAGTGCCAATGCATGTTTATATGCCTATAACAAATACATATTTAAAAAGTTAACTCAATTTTTATGTAACATAAAAGTTTATGTTTTAAAGAGTCAGTTTGGTGTAGTAGTTAAGATACTGGGCTAGAAACTGGGAAAGTGTTTGTTCTAGTCCCACCTTAGATACAAAGCCAGTTCAGTGACTTTGGGCCAGTTACTCCCTCTTAGCCGTTGGAAGTAGCAATGGCAAAACACTACCAAAATCTTGACAAGAAAACTGCAGGAATTTGTCCAGGCAGTCATCAGGTGTCAACACTGATTAAAAAGCATCAAATAATAATAATGTTTCAATGCCTTTCAGATCCATTTGAAGCTGATTAAAGATTATGCTAACATCCATAACTTGAAATAGTTTTACAGAAAGAAAAGTGATAAGCAGGCAAGCTGAGGCCCAAAAATTCAACCTTCCATTTTACAGTGCTTAAAGCTCTCTCTGAACTATAATTACTGAAAATCAGAAGAATGGTCATCATCATTCTGATCCATGAAATGTATGAAAGAACAGATATCAGTTTGTGGGTTCATGTGTGATATATTACCCCAAACCAAGAAAAAAATAGGATCATTTTTCTCATACCCACTTGTGAAACCTGACCCATGTACTATAATCCAAGTCTGTCCAAAAATGTAGGTATGCATACCAAAACAAAATATATGCCTACTAATGTATCATTACTTACATTGAATATCAAGCACATAAAGCATTCTTATCTCTTTTTCTAAGGCTGGGTGTCTCACAATACAAGCTATCCGTCTTCCTCTAGCAAAGCGGGTAGGAACAAGCTTGTACTGGCTCTGCACTGTGATTGTTTCATTTGGATATGAAGATGAAGTGGATTCC
Organism: Oxyrhabdium leporinum; assembly: GCA_032468155.1. Lineage (NCBI taxonomy): Eukaryota > Metazoa > Chordata > Lepidosauria > Squamata > Cyclocoridae > Oxyrhabdium > Oxyrhabdium leporinum. The sequence goes on from JANHFL010006219.1 coordinate 46,233, forward strand.
ATTTCACCAAGACCACCTTCCCAGACAACCTCTGCAGCTGGTTTTCCAGTGGCTGCAGTACAAATGGCTGCAACTGTCTGATTGGCACCATCTATTAAAGGATTTGGTCCCTTTGTTAAGCTCACAGTTGGTTCAACTACAGAAAAAATACAAACAAAAAAGAACACCAAATATTTTAACTACTTTAAAAACTTTTCAAAATAGAACATGTGAAACTATTTCCAGCTTCCCAACATTTCCCTTTGACTGTAGTTTCTACAAAAATGAACCATCTTATAAGAAGTGGATGGCAAAATATTAACATTAGTTACAAGACTATGGAAAGTTATACCATTCATAATAGACCCATCTCCCTCTGAATTTATATAAAATAGAAAATGTCTTACAATATTCATATGATGATTGATACTATGGATATAGCTGTGGATGAACTATAATCAATAGTGCAAATTTTGTTAGATATTGAAAGGGCTCTGGTATGAGCCAGATTGAATTAATGAAATGTATTTCAAGAAGACATGGATTTCTCTTATCTTTTGTTCACTAAATTACAATCTGGTATCTTCATGCTGTGGCCAGTTATCCATCATCATTGTATTTGACTCTCAACCCTTCAAATTACATTGTGAAATCTGACAAGGATTGTCCTTATCCCCTTTATTTTTTGATTCTTGACGTCTCCTGTTAGAAGGTGATAAATAAGGCATGGTGGCATTTGACATTAAATATAAATTGCACTTATTTGTCAGTGATATCTTGGCTATCCTTGGCAATTTATAATTAAACTTGTTGAAATACTGAAAAACAATATAAACTTTGTTTATATTGTGTAAAATACACTAACTACTATTTGGAATAAATCTGTAAATGCCTTTGGGAACAATTCTTTCTATATATCATTGTAGGAGATTAGCGTTTACATTTTCTATATATTCTATAAAATTATAGGATTCACTTCTCTTCAGATGTTTATCACAAAACATTGAGTTAAGTAGACCTAAATGTACTGATATAATTTTAGTGAAATTTAACTTGATGGTCATTAAGTTAATTTAATTCCCATTAATTTTTTACGTAAGATTAACATTAGTAAAGTGAATATTGTATCAAAATGAATGTACTTTTAAAGGATTATTTCAGTGTTAATTTTCATTACATATTTCATACAAGTTAATGAACATACAGATGGACAAGTTAATGAACAGGCTAATGTCCCCAGAACATCTTTGACCAAATTGCAGTTACTTAAGTATAGCAATTTTATCCTGTCAGATTTTCAAGTATATCTTTGGACTTTTTCTTAACAACTCTTAACTTTCTGGAATGAGACTTATTTATTTTCCTCTCTGGGCCCATTTGGAAAATAAACATGTAACACCTTTGAAATCATGGCAGCTATTGCCATTTAGATATATTAAAATCAGAACTACACTTTCTTGCTTTGAAAACTTGATTATTGAACTATTACAATTTGAGTTTGGATCACATGAGAAGCTGACATTATGTTAATGTTTTCTTAAATCAGAATACAGTGGAGAAATTGTTCTACCAGAATGGTTGGATTAAACAAAAGAATAACACTTTAAATTCACTGATTTTTTTTAATGTTTTTTTTTTTGAGAGAGGTATTTTAGTTTTAATTTGCCTGCAGCATATGCTTAGCAACACATATAATTAAAATTACACTAAATAAAAGATTATGGCCTGGATGCTTTAGCAGCCTACAAGGGACTTGCAAAGTTATCTTTAATAGATGCAGGCCAAACAATACAGTAATATTTATTCAGTCAATGACCAAATTTAAAAGAACAAAAACAGAGTGAAGCAAAACAGAACAACAGACTAACAACTAGCAGAACAAATCACAGAATATAGTATTCACTCCTCCATCACTATGTTAATACAATTTTTAACTGGATGAACAATTATAACACAAGTACAAATAAAAATTGAAAATTATATATCCCCTGATAACCTATTAGTTAAGATCAAAAGTATTATATCTTGTTTTCATCAGTTACACAAAATTTAGCTACTTTAACTATGCTGAACAGATGCTAAAAATTCAGTTTCATAAATAGTAAAAAGTAGAATGAAAGTTAACCAAACCTATACATTCAATCTGTAGAAGAAATAACTGAATGTCCAAGTTGAAAAATAATGGTTTCAGGTATCTGAAAAATGAAATATACTAGTGGTTGAAAAATGCAATTCATTTGAATAGAAAATGTTATTTCAGGTCTGTTGAACCCCTCAAAAAGTGTTGGTGATTAAGAAACTTGAATTTGAATTGACCAGTCACTTCTGGCGAAAAATGGTAAAATGAAGACAGCTCTGCTAAAATCAGAGCCAACAATCATGGTAGAACCATGGCAACTGGACTAGGTCTTTGACATTTCTCTCTGGGCAAGAAAAAGACTTGAGATTGCCCACCAATGATCCATACAGTTGCTTCATGGAAGGACACAAGAAATAGCCTTGGACAGATTTAGAAATCTGGAAGACAAGGGAACAGTCATCTAGTTGAAATAGTGGTCAGCACTTATAAAAGGATATTTATACTTTCTTTTCTAATCAGTTTTGGAAATTGCTTGTTAATTTCTGCTAAGCTATTAGGAGCCTTTTCACCAACAAGGTTTTAGAGGATCGGGTAAGATTTTTGAATTAATCATAAGAAATCTTCCCATAGAAAAATGGTTTTGTGTTGAATTCTCTTTGAAAACGATAGGAGGAAACTTTGAAGATTGGACCTGGAGGAAACCAGAAGGAACTAAAGATTACGATTAAAGGAAATAAAGCATTTAAATTTGTTGATACTGGATTTTTTAAAAAGGCTTGTTAAAACTTAGAAGAATTTTGTGAGGAGGGACAAAAATACAAAAAGAAATCAAGTTCCAGGACATTATTTGAAGGGATTAAAGATGAAGATTGTTAAATGAAAGTCAAAATAGATATGTTGTTATGTATGTAACAACATATAACCCTTAATGGAATTTTGCTGAATAGAACTGAATAGAACTGAAACAGCAAAGCTTCAAGAATTTTTGAAATAATACCAAATAAAAAATACTAAAATTAATTCATAATTAACAATACAAAATTTAGGAACATTTATTTTCAAATACTTCTCATGTGTACATATTACTAAACATAGGTGATGACAGAAAGGATGGCTGCTGTCCTGATGCACAGTTATGCTTCTTTCAGGATTCATTTCATTCCTTGAGTACTAATTATACATTTGCTGGGGCAAATGTCCTTGCTGACCTAAGAAATATCATGGCAAATAAATGAGCATTAAACAATCTCTGATTTGAGAATGTCAACTGTGCAAAAACATCATGCAAAGGCTAACACTGCTCTTACTTTAAACCCCAGTGGATCTGATCGCAGATATGTCATGTTGCTCACCTTTAATTTCCTTTATTGTTTTAAGAACTGGTTTCCAAATAGTGCAAAGCAAACTACCTGATATCATATCTAGTATCAAAACAAGGAGCAATTATTTCTCCTGCCAAAGTGAATAGATTCTAGGCTTCCACATAGAATGGGTAGAATAAAGTTCAGTTCTTTCATAATGGCTTTTTAACACATCTGCAATAAATTTGCAAGTTCATATATTCTTCTGTTGCCATGTATTTGTTCGAATTTAGCTTTTTAATAAAAAAGCCTGAAAATTATAAAGATTCCTCGTTATTCAGCACAATGAAGGCTGAGGTTCCTGAGCATGATATACTTTCACTTCCTTTCATCTCTGTTCTTTTGTGCCTGTTTGAGTATCTTTTTTTTCCACATGAGCATGTTGAAAGATGCAAAAATACGTTCAAGTAACAGATGAGGAAGAAAGGTAGAATTTACTCAACAAACTTCTGAAAGTAAAGGCCACTGCTTCCCATCTGGTCCTGTTTGTTCTTTACTGAGCTGATTTAATATTCTGTACAACTCAGTGCTAGACTACTTTGCTCATGGAGAGATAAGGCTGAAATTTCCATGCTCTCTGAGTAGACTAGACTTACTCAGTGCCTGTTCCATTGCCTCAGTCTTGGACTATCATTATGTTAGACTTTCCTGTGTCTTCTCTGTTATACTGGGGTACAAACCCATTCCTTTTACATATTGTTACATCTGCTACTCCTCAGTTTTATTGCTTCTATTCTGGTGAAAGACAGCAGGAAAACTGACCCACATAACATTGCTATGGCCTGTAGGGCTTGAGTGCTTCCTTGGTCCAAGACAATCCTGACCCCTGAAGGGTTGCTAACTATTGGAGGTTGTCACAACTGGAGCACAAGCTACTGGGTAACTGCTGAAGCTTGATGTCTGGTCTACCTGTTGGGACTGATGCTGTTGGGAGGACTGCCATAGTTGATATAGTTCAGTGCCTAATCTATCAAGAGGCTTGTTGACTGAAGCAAAAAAAATCTTGTCCCATTGTCAAAAAAAGAACTAGATACAAACATTAATAGAAAATAAATATAAACATTTAATTGTTGCTAATCAAGAGTAGATTTATCCTTCCAATGCTGTAATTTCAATGAAAAATTATTCAATAACTTCCAAATGATATACAAGCAATAACAAATGTCATACAATACTAATTAAAATATTTAATAGAAATAAAGCTGACATTAGAGAAACAGTAAAATGTAACATAAATATGAGTTTTAATTTATTTAATTTAATGAAAGAGAATCAAGATGTATCTTAGCATTTCAATAAAAAGTGGCAGAAAACAAAAAAAAATACTTTCCTCATATGGTAATTACATATACGGAAATCTTATTCAACAGCCACTTAGAAGTGTATGATGAGGTATTATGTTAAATGTATTATATAACTTCAGTCACACATCATGAATACTTTTGCCATTATAATTAATTCTGGAAGTAGGGCAGACAATGCTTCATGGAGGCTTATTAAAAATAAAAGTTTACCCCTTGAAAGTTGCCACAAGATAACCATGTGAACACCACTAGGTAGATCAGAAAAGTCAATTTCACATGAAGACTAAAATTACTTTTATTGAGGTTGGCTATGATAACAGAATCTTGCAAGTATGATTGTGCTATCCTTCCCTTCCTTCTTTTATCCTGGTGAATTAAGGCAGGCATCTGCCCTAAGCTGTTTCCAAAATTTCACTGTTCTGGATTTAAAAAAAAATGTTTCAGATCTTTCGTCTTAAGTAATAGTTCCTGCATATCTCCATCAATAATCTGCATTTTTACTGTCTACATCAATATAGCCACCTTTTTGAAGGGATATTATTAACAATGGCATATATATTATTAGACAGTCGTATATTTTGCTTAATAGTAATACTACATATACAGTAAATAAATATCACAAAATATTTACATGAGGAAAAAAGATACTATCCTCTTAAAATATATATAAATCTAGAGTGAAAACACATCACTTGATGTGTTATGATTATCAGACTTGATAAACAGAATAGTTACGGTTGTTTTTTCTTCAGAATGTGTACTTTTACCTAACAATCCTGCCCTTAATTGAAACTTTGATCAGCACAAACTAATTCCTAGCCAATCTCAAATATCTTTTTTTAAACTTAGAGATATATTATCTCTCAGCTTTAGGGAATCCTCAATAAAAATTATCCAGAACTATTTCAAACCATCTTTCAAACTATTTGAGGAAGACAATTTCAGCTATCTTATTAAAGAATACTGGAAGCCTAAAGATTTTTTCTGTTTGTTTGCTTTGATGCTTGATACTATAATTTACAAATCTCAGATAAAATGATAATACAAATAGTCCTCGTTTAACAACAACTGGGGCTGCATTTCAGTCGTTAAGTGGTCACTAAGTAAAACCACAGCTGTGCTTATGATCGTATTTCAGCTTTCCTTTGCTTTTCAGGCTTCTGAAGGTCATAATAAACATGAGGACTGGTCATAAAGTTACTTTTTCATCACCTTAGTAACTGTGAATGATCACTGTATGAGGCAGTCGCTGGACAAAGAGTACCACTACATTTCTTCATCCAAAAGGCAATGACATTTAACAAGAACATAATTTAGGATTTTTTTTCCACTTAGGGCTTTATTTTCTTTTACTGACTTGATCTAGGAGTTCACAGATCTAGTTCTGTCCTTACTATGCCCCACAGCATTAGCGCAGAGGCAGACATAGCGAAAACACTCATTTATTACAGAAAACCATATCTTCATGAACAAACCAATTCACATATACTTCCTAGATGAAGAAGTATGGGTTGAAAAATTACTGCATATATTTTATTTCCTCTTCAAAAAAAACCCCAGAAGGTTGAGAAAGTATAGTCACATCCACCCAAAGGGGGACCCTCGCCGCCTTTTTCATTGTTTTCATATTTCAAAAAAAATGTGTATCTGTTGGCAATTCTCTTAAGTGAAAAAATAAATCAGAGCCTTCCTTCTCCAGATACGGTACATATTAATCATTCTGCTCATTCACTAAAAGATCCAAATTTTGTGATGAACTGAATACTCCTGCTGAACTAATTATTTCTAAATGTTCCTGCCCTGTAATCTATGCCCCTGAATATCTGCTTTGGAAGGAAGATATTTGAATCTGCAATAATTGTTCTACACCTTTACTTCAAGAGGGTATCTCCACTGGATCTCTATTATACGTAAATCAAATTTACATATATAGCAAGCTTTGGCTTTTGTTCATGGTAATGTTTTGTTTTAAATTGTGCTAATCCTTGACCAAATAAATGTTACTGATTGATTCATGGTAAGGTTATCAATTTTAATTTTGGCTTTCAAACATTTTGGATAAAACATTTATAAAATAAATATAAAATACTTACCCAATACAGCTACAATTGTTGATGATTGGGAATTTCCTAGAGGGAATGTAGCTGCTTTGCATACATATTCACCAGAATCAGAAAAGGTAACATTAGTTAAGATGATAGATGAATCAGTTAGTGAGGTGTTTTTTAATACTACTCTTCCTTCATATTCTCCTTGAACAGAAAATCCATACACAGGATGATGAACAGCAATATTTTGAATAGTTTTCCCATGTATCTTTTCCCATGTAATCTGTGTTAATGTTTCGTTGATATCAATTATGCACTTCAAAGTAACATTCTTTCCCCAAACTGCTTTCACATGTGGATCAACTCTTGGTCCAGCTAAGGCACCTAAAAAAAGAGGGGAAAAATAAGATAAAGTATTAGTTAAGTTACATGTTCCACAAGTATATTTGTAGGATAATTTGTCTTAGTTGGTAATCCTGTTTCAGTCTTATGTGCCAATTTGCTTAGATACTAGAGATGCATTAAATCTTTTTCTTCCTCCCCTTTGTGACAGTTAGAAGGCCATTCAATACCAAAAACCTATGCACATCCAGAAATAAATAAAAAAACACACCTTATGCACAGCTAGAAAAAAAGAAAAGTTTATAGAAGCTCAGCAATGATCATAGACCAAAAGAAGAGCCAGGGTTTCTGAGACTCCTTTAAGATCATCAGGGTGGCAGCTATACAAAGCTCTGCAAAGATGCTTTCTAAAGGGCAGGCAATGTGTCAAAAGAACACTTTCTGGATTCCAATAAATGGCATTGTTTAATCAAAGGAACCCATATCTCTTCTGCCTGATCATATGGTGTGGGTACAAGCTCATGCCCTATGCTGCAAAGTTATTTACAGGTGATAACTAATCTGTCTGATCTAGTGGTTAAGGAACCAGGATAATTGGATGACCTTTGGGCTATTCTCAGGCCATGACATTAGGCTTGTATGACAAGCTGGATGGTCAATTCCTGTTTTAACCAATGGATCAATACTTGGTTGATCCCAAAAAAGTGAACTATACATTTTTGGAAAATGCTAGGATGTATGTATGTACACATACATACATCACACTTACACGAGAGCCAGTTTGGTTTAGTGATTAAGGCATCTGCTAGAAACCGGGAGATCAAGACTTCTAATTCCACCTTAGGCACAAAAGCCAGCTGGGTAACTTTAGGCCAATCATTCTCTCAGCCTACCCCTCCTCCTGTTGTTGGGGGGAAAATAGGAGGATGGAGGAACATTAGGTATGTATGCTATCTTGACTTATTTATAAATAACAATAAGGGTGGGATAAAAACTAAAAATATACAGACACAATATTTTCATTCTAAAAATATTAATCAACTCAGAAGTTACACAGAAGATTCTATTTATACATGAAAAGAAGAAAAAGAGAAGATTTCTACTACACACAAAAGAAATTAAACAATGCTCAAAAAGGTCTTTGATGTGGAAGTGCAAAGAATATCAAGCTACCTCCAAAATTGATATTAGGAATCCACATGAATGGTGAAACCAGCAACATAGCTGGATCAGCTAAATATTGCTAAATATTGAAAGCAAACGTTTGTCTTCGTTTTAATTTACTATTTTTCCACCAGCATTTTGCAAGGGAGATACATGAAGGCTCACTACACAGACCTATTCTGTTCATATGGTTTGTACCACACCTTATTACAGTTATTACTGAGACTTTAGAAGTTCTTTCTTGGAACCTCAAATACTCAAAATATTCCCTGATCATCCAGGTAACTAATTTTCCATATCTTCTATTATACAAAGAGTTCAAAACAATGCACTCAGTTGCTGAATTCGTATAACTGGCACTTAAAACACAGACCTATTTAATTAACACACAAGTAAGCTAAGGAAAGATAAATAGAACAAGATTACAGTATTTTCCTGTTATACTTTCCGTCTTATTCTAAATAATTGAAGACAGGAAGTATTAAATAGATTAGACAAAAGCTATATTCAGTCATCTGTGTTAGCGTTTAACATAACTGTATTATATCAGACTACATAACACTTTAATGAAATCCTACTCTAGAAGACAAACACTATAATATTCTGCTATAATATTGGAATTAATTCATGCAAATAATTTTAATCATATCATTTTTAATTTGGATTTTATTACTGTTTCCTACCTTTTTGTTGAAATCATTTAAAGTTGGCTAAAGAAACAATAAAGATATAATGGACATTGAATTTAGAGTTTCTACTATTCCTCAGTAATAAGATGAATCCTGAAGCAAGTCCTCCAGACCTCCCACTGCCCTCTTTCAGATTAATTCCAGCCACTTATCAGAGCTGTTAGGCAGAATGTATGCCCTAGTTCTTGCTCCCAGTTCTTGGCGTTCTAATTTCAGTATTTAAAACAATAAAATTCCTCCTAACTAAGTAGAAAAGATTTGAGGTGAATGTGAATACTACTTATACGCAAACATCCATTCCTGAGTGAACATGTTTACTTGGTATTCCTGAGCTCGACATGAGGATCTGGCATGAGAGGATCTGACTGTTAGGCTTGAAATATGCCTCTCATATGTGTAAGCATAAAAAGATTTATCTTTAAACAATGTATTTAGTGAATGTTCAGTTACAACAGTGCTGAAAAAAGTGACATATGACTATTTTTCACACTTACAACTGTTGCAGCATCCCCATGGTCACATGATCAAAACTTAGATCCCTGGCAACTAGTTTATGACATTTGCATGTCATGTGGTCACCTTTTGTGATCTTCTGACAAGCAAAGTCAATAGGGAAGCCAGATTCACTTAACAACAGTGTTACTATTTTAACAATTGCAGTGATTCACTTAACAACTGTGGCAAGAAAGGTTGTAAAGAGGGGCAAAATTCACTTAACAAATGTTTCGCTTAACAACAGAAACTTTGGGCTCAATTGTGGTCATAGGTCAAGGCATGTACTGCAATGTGCTTTACAGAGCCATTCGAAGACTACTCAGAAATGGTAAATGGTATAGAATGCAGTCCAAGTACTTACTGGAGTTCACAGCACATTGATTTTTCAGGCCCTGCACTGATTATAAATTATACAAATTGTACAATTAGTAGAATTTAAAATACAGTATTGACCTATAATGCTTTTATGGCTTGCCATTTAGATACCTACAGGACTATCTGTTCTAATCAGCATCAACAGGTAAGGAGAAACCTCTTGTAGTCCCACATTTCCAAGAAATTTGGAGAGCTGAGACAAAGCTGATTTTCTGTGGCACCACTACTATTTTGGAACAGTCTTCCAAAAGGTCAAGTTGCCTTCACCCCTAAGTTGGTTGTTAGGAAACTTCAAAAATTGAGTTATTTCAGATAGTATTTCAGTGATTCTTGGTTTTTATTAACAGTTCCAAACTTTATGCAGTTCTGTACATCATTGTCAAAAGCTAATGCCACCCATCTTCCTCACAGAGGGCTTCTAGGTGTATAAATAAAATATTAAAAACATAAAAAATAAAAACAAATATATAGAATTTAAAAAGAAGTGATATTATATATTAATTACAAGGCAGCAGGAGGGCTTACAGGACCCCATGGCTGCATGTTCCTCTGTGAATCCCAAGCAATACCACAGAGCCATGTTTTCATGCCCTCCTAGACGACCAGGAAAGTGGGGGTCCACATCACCTCCAGGAAAATATTCCACATGGTGGGATCAATGGCAGAGAAGACTCTCCCCCTGGACTCCGCCAGGGAGAATTCTTTGGCTAAAGGAGTCCGGAACATTTCTTTCCTGCCTGGCCTGCAAACAAATGAAGCCCCATCTGCAGGATGCAGGCAACACATGAAATCATGCCCCTTCGGTCCCTAGTGCCCAAAAGGTTGAGGGATGCTGCCTTATAATATTTTAAATTGTGTCCAGTAGATAACTAGTACCTAAAGCTGATCTTTTTGTATTATGTGATCAAAGATTGCCAAATGTTATAGTAAACAGACTGTGGGCATTTGTCATGAAGTCTGACTGGCTCAGGAAGGTTCACAGTTTTCCCTCTGTTGACAGCAGCACCAGGCAAACAAGGTAGAGCTGTACAGTGTACATTATTAGTAGATTTATCACATTAAAATTCAAAATGCCTTCTACTAGCATTCTATGTAAATGTTAAACAGAACAAAGTACAGTCATCTATAAAGCAGTCTTTCCCCATCACCATCATGATATATTTGGCAAGAAAGACAAATAATGCAAAATAGCTTCCCCAAAATTCAACCTATCAGATAGTCCAAAAGTGTATATGATTTATGGCACAGAAAATCTCTGTAATGTCCAAAAGAACCAGTAGGGTTGCATTGCATCCATCTAGTTTCTGCCATAGGTTATCAACTCAAGTGAGTACCTAGATGTACCTAGAAATTTTAAATGAACTGAATCTATATGATTGGCTTAACTCAAATGTTTGTGAGGTGCATGTTATGGTTGCTTCTTACTGTTATAGTTGATGAAGTCCAGTCTATGCTGTTTTATATTTTTAATTGTTTATCCTGCGGAGGAGGAGTTGGTGTTGGGAGAATTTGATAAGCCAAATAGATTAAAATATATCTGAAATTGTTAAACTACCAAACGACTTCTTGATCTTACATAGGAATGGAGTATCAGAGATTGGCCTGGCCTATAAGATTTCTAAAAGACTTTTCAATAAAGGCTTTAAACTGCACTCTAGCTTCCTTGCCATCTGCTCCTGCCTCTACAACTCATTTTGTCAGGATTCTAGTTAGGATTGCCCCCCTCCCCCACTCCGAAACTTGTATTTTGGTAATCTGCTTGCAATCTTAAAAGATTAAACTTTCTTTATAAAGTTTCATTTGTTCCTTGACAGCAACATAATTTATTATCAGTGTAACTTGCCTGCTTAATGCCTGTTAATGGAAGCTGATTTTAATTTGTCTCTTAGCTTAAAGTGGATAATCTACCATAAAAAGGTATGCTATATGTATATGTGGTAGGAAACTTTCCAATGTCCGTAAGTGAATTTAACTGCTATATTGCATTAACAGATTGCAAATTACTGAGCAAAATGTTGCTCTAATCAAACACAAAAAGGACTAATATAGAAACAGAGATCTGATATATACCCCCAAAAAGAGATCCAATGCCTTAGGGGTTGAGATGTGGTTTGAGACACACACTTATTACATCAGGAGTGATTGAGTTTGTGTATATTGGAAGTTCAGGCAAACCATGATATATTCCCCACACTGAAGTAGAATTAATAATAAAGTTCAGGTAGTCTTCACTTAGTGACTGCCTCAGACAGCGAGTGTTCAGTTATAACCGTGCTGAAAAAGTAACTTTGCAATCACATGTTCACAGAGTCTCTGTCATATGTTGCCACGGTAGACAATCCATTTTGTCCTGTGTAAAACTGTGAATATGATCATATGATTTTTCACTTAATGACCATTTTGTTTAATGATCGAGTTGCTAGTTCTAACAACAATCGCTAAATGAGAACTACCTGTACATTTGGTAAACCATCATGATATACAAACTCTATGGTTAGATTATTGTTTAATTTTTTAGTCTCTCAGAACCTCTTCTCACTTTTAAAAATTATGCAGGACCTCAACAGAGCTTTTGTTTGTATAGGCTATATGTATCTAATTTACTGTATTATAAACTAAAAGTGACATATTTGCTACAGTTACTTCTTTTCAGGATTGTTTGATGGACTTTTAATATATTATTTTTCTAACATAGGATGATAATTTTGATTTTGTGGACCCAAGAGGGTATTGGACCCACTGTGCTAGGACTATAATTTAATAAATACTGAATTAAATAAATTTAACTAGTCCTCCAAGCTTGCAGAGATTTATAGTGGTCATCACTTAAAGTAACTAGAATTATTTCTCCACTAGTTTCTTTATCTTCATTCATCAGCTCCAGAAGCACAAAATACTAATTCTAGCATGGGTCTTACTGCAGGTATGAATCAGATAACTTTTGGTACTAGTACAGTTATCATGGTAGAAAAGAAATCCTGCACCACTTCTGATTATGCAACTTCAATGAAATGTAGTTTTCAAATACTGTCCAGAAACATCCTTACAAAGAGCACACTAACATACACGTTATTATGTAAACTCTACTGCAATGAGCATATCAGCAAAACTAGTTTCAGAAACTTAATTCTAGAAGTAGTTATATTGACTGTAAGCACTTCTACAGGTACCATAGTCCTCAAATTATAACCATTTGTTTGGGAACTGCTCAAAGTTACAACAGCTTGATAAAAGTGACCTCGCACTTACCACCTCTGCAGTGTCCTTGTGGTCATATGATCAAAATTCAGATGCTTGGCAATCAACAAGTATTTATGATGGCTGCCATGTCCTAGGATTACATGAGAGCCATTTATGACCTTCCCAGAAGACTTCTGAAAGCAAAATCAATGGGAGAAGCCAGTTTCACTTAATAACCAGAGCAAAAAAGGTTGTAAAGTTAACCACCACATTGCTTGGCAAAGGAAGTTTCAATCCCAATTATGGTCATAATTCAAGGATTACCTGTACCACATTTGTATCCAAGTTTTTGTCTGCTCCATAAGGTACATCAGACTAAGGAATCAATGCCATATAGGACAGGACTTCTATTTTAACAGGTAGGATAATATAACCCTCCCTCCCCCTTACTTTATCTTAGTATGAACTAAGGAAAACCCTGAGATTTTTACTTGAACTGATTTCTTGGAATAGGTTCAATTTCTATTTATCTGTTGCTTTGGTAGCTGTTCTTCCTCTTGCTCTTCTAGGCTATTTTGTATACATTCTACAGTTTTTATTATGGTAGCTAATATCTAATTCATTACTGTAAGTAGATAATAGTTAAGAATTATGATAATGTCCATTGAATGAAATTTAAATGAATTTGATGTCATTGGCATATTAGGGATACAAACCCACAAATAATTTCCAAAACAGTTTGACACAGGTGTTAAATTATGTGGGGGAAAGAAACCTCCCCCCTAAACAACAATGGCTGAGATTTCCCTCCTTAGCATTTCAAGGAATTGTTCTCCAGCCAAGCCAAGATGCCCCAAATTAAAATTGACTACTGCTGTCCCAAGTAGGCAAAAACCTGCCTCACTTTTCCAATAAATTTGTAACAAGATATTAATAGAGCAATGACTGATTCTTACAAATTCCCAAGAAGACTGCCAAGAAATTATGTCTCTTAATTTCTGGAAGTTCTATATGTTACAAGCACATACTCAGAAACAAAGTTTTAGCAAACACATACATACTTTGGACACAGATTCTCAAGGTTAGTGTTGGAACTGAGGTGAAAGGTGATTAAAAAACAATAAAATTATTAAATATTTTATTTTAGAATGAGTGAAAAAGGCAGGAACATTGTTTATAAAGGAGTATTTAAATTTAGTTGGGTCTACAGAAGGCATTGCTATTTTCAACGTAGATGGAAACAAGTTTCTTTATTCTTGTGGTCCCTCCTGCTCATTTTTATATAGCTACAAAACTTTCCATAGTCTATATTTTAGTCCATTATGCTGTTTGAACTGACTTTTCTTTTTTAAGTTTTTCCAAGCCACAGAAGTTTGGAGAGCATAAACAAATAAACTGTAGGTTCATGTTCCATCTCTCATTAGACATAGCTAGGGGAGGGGAAGAGGAGCAATTGAGAGGAAATCAGTTTAGCATAAAGACTAAAAAATACTTTGGACGGCAATTTTGAGAGTGATATAAGTTGGTAGCCACCAGAAGATTTGGAAAGAGGACTTACAGTGGTGTTAACTACTTTAAGCAAGATAGTAACAAGTTAAGATGATAATACCTTTTTTCTCTGCTTTTTAATTTTTTTAAATTAAATGTTTATAAGTACTGTGAAAGAGAACACAGTATAGGTAGTTCTTTATTGCCCTGTTTAATGACCATTCAAAGTTACAATGGCATTGAAAAATTAACTTAACCAATCCTTCCATCTACATTGGGCACTGACTGTATGCCATTGCAAACAAAGGAAACTAAAGTTGAATGTTTTTTTTTTAAATGTGTATGCACAATCAATCCTAGAACTGAGCTCAGCAGTGAAGCAATAGAAACTGGTTTCAAGTGACCTAGATTACATCTGTTGGTTTTGCACCATACCATAGCTATATATCTTGGTTCTCTCCAGGCACCTCTCGCCTTTATTCAAAATTTAGTTTACTCAGAAGAAAACCTAGCTAGATACGCTTCTTTATTGCAGACAAGAATAAAACTATATACACAAAGATGATTGGCCTACAATATTACTCAGAAGTCAAGAACTTTTACTGTATATAGGTCTGCATTCAAACTTGAGACTAAATGTCTTCCATCCTGCAAACTGAATGGCTACATGGCTTTTTCCTTGATAGCCTTCAAAGCCACCTGGTATATGTTGATAAGTGGATGTCTGATCTACTGGTTTCTGCTTCATCAGCTACCTTATTTACAATTCCTCGGTTTCTCAAAGCACTCTGCTCCTCAGAATTCAAGTAGACCTGGTAATGGGCAGAACTTGGCTCAATAAATTTGTCATATTAGAGAAAAAAAAAAGGGGTCAGATATGATTTCTATACTTTCTGTTTGAAGCATCACAATTATCTCTGTCTTGCCATGTTGCATACTGTTTGTTACCTCTTGGTAATGAAGTTGCTTAAGCAAGAGGTAGGTGGAATAAAACTCTACAGAATTAAGTGTTGAGGAAGTTCACACTTGATCATCTTATTAACTTGCATGTTATCTTCAAAATATCTTGCAATCTTAAAGTACTTCTCCATAACATTCAAGGCAGAAAATCACATTTCCCCCCAGAAATGACCTTACTAATAATTCCTGACAGCTAGCTATTAAATATGCAACATTTCTACTCTCATGTAAGAGAAATGCATCACTTCAGAGTGGAGCAGCACTCATGCATGCTTGTATCTAGTAACATGAAATGTGCTGCCAACAGCAGCACTAGTTGTTGCCTTATTCCATTCAGACCACAGACAATATAGTAGTAGTAAGAAGCGAGTGTGACAGCTCTTTGGATTGAATCATTGTTAAGGTACATAGTGCTATTGGATCTTGTGTCTGGGACTAGTCAGAAATTATATAGTGTAAGGATTTGAAGCGATCTTTGAGGCAATCTAGTCTAATCTCTTGCTCAGAGTAATAGTATGTTGGAATGACTTCAGGCGGGACAGCTGCAGGTGGGACAAATGGCATGAGGTATCTCAGGTTACCAAAGGGGGATGGTGTGGGAAAAATTTCAGAAGAAACCTTTCATGGTTTTCAGAGAGTAAAAGAAAAGGAGGGGAGAAATATTTGGAAGATACTGTTAATGTAACCTACTAGTAATACTTCTGGTTGTGCTTTGTCTCTGAACTACCTCACAGTGCTAATTTTAGTAAGTAAAAAAATATACTACAGCATCCCTGGCAGACAGCCATCCAATCCTTATTTATGAAAACTCCAGGGAGAAAGAATTTACCACTTTCCTAGGAAGTCTGATAAATAAATAGAGGAATCTGAGCTTTTCTTGATCTGAAATCCTAATGTTTTTGCTTTGCGTATCTGACTGAAGGAGAACACTATTTGTCTACTGAAAGTTTTATATATAACAAAATATTATAGTTAGTAGGAAGCCCCCAAAGACTGGAAACTAGTAACTTCCACCATGCAAAATAGCAGTTATCTAAAGTTATTCTGTGATTGCCACTCGGCACTATTTGATTAATCATATCCAGAATCTCCTATGTCCTTCTGCTAGCTTTCTTTTTACTATGAGCTGCTGTTTTGTTGATTTGGAATCTTTCTTTGGTTCAGACGATACATTTTATCTTACTCTTAGTTGATAACACCAGTTTGCTAGTGCAGAAGGTAGTTTATTTGATTTTTATCCTGCCCTTCTTCCTTTATAAGTAACTCAAGGCTGCAAACATACATAATATTCCTTCCTCCTCCTTTCTCTCCCCAACAACCCTATGAGGTGGGTTGTGTTCAGAGAGTGACTGGCCAAGGCCACCCAACCAGCTTTCATGACTAAGGGGGCACTAGAACCAGTCTCCTGATTTCTAAGCCAGCACCTTAACCACTACACCAAATTAGCTCTTTAAGTTGTAAGATTATTGGTGCTGTACAAATGTGGCAGTATTACTGATGTTGAAAATGTCTCCAATATAGATAGACCTTGTTTTAGCAACTACAATTGGAGCCAACAACTCCATTACTAAATGATTTGATCATTAAACAACACATTATGTGACTGCAATGGACATATTCCACTTCCCATTTAATTGTTAACCAAGTCATCATATGATCATGACTTGTGATTTTAGTACCAGCTTCTCCGTTAATTCTGCTTGTCAGAAGCCAGCCATGAAGCTCTCAAATGGCAATCAACTGACTGTGGGATGCTGCAATGTTCATGATTATCTGCTGGTTGTGAGGTACCCAAATATTGATCAGCCTAAACTTTCCAAATTACATATAATTCTGAAGCAAGTAATTTATTAAACTTAAACAGATAAAGATGCACTGAACAGAGTAAAAAAAGAACTTTCTGACATTGCTCAGCTAACAGACTCAGACACAGTTAGATAACTTGACATGTGGAGAAACAATAAACATCTTCCCATATTCTGTCTCAATATTAATTTATTCAACTGATCTTCAAGAACTATTTTCACAAGGAATAGGAATAATCCTAATATACATTAATAAAATATTCAATGTGCATGGCCACCCATCTCATCTAAGTGATTCTGGGTGGCTCATGACAGTTAAACCAACAAACCAATAAAAACAAGCTAAAAATCAATATACAACATAAAATGTCAATACCCAGTTTAACACAAAAATAACCATTGTAAAAGTCAATAACTACTACTGGTCCCCCAAGCACAGTGGCAGAGCCATGTCTTCATGACATTACTAAATGCTGAGAGGGTCAGGGCCAATCTAAGTTCTGGGGAGATGATCCATATTTTTTAGGGTGGAACTAAAGGGCAGCTTTATGGTTAACAGTGGACTTTCTGGTAATGTTATTTCACTTTCCCTCTCTCTCGTCTTTATAGTCTGTATGAAGCTAGGACAAAAGATTACGTAGAGATTAGGACTGATCTCATTACTATGTTGGCTCATCTCCATCTTTATATTCTAGAGAAAAAGTGAAAGTCCTGAATTCATGAGAATTCATGCATTAGAAGCCATTGGACCTGCATGATGGAAATATAAAATTATGCAGGCAATTAAACAACAGGCTACAATTCTTTAAATGTTTCTTCTATAAAAGGAAGATAAAGAACTTGCTTTATAAGTAAGAAGGAAAACAGCAGAGAAAGTAGTGGAGAGAATCATGACATTTTCTGACTGAAAATCATGAAATACAAAGACCTGCAAACAGAAATAGAACAACTGTGGCAAAAGAAAGCAAAGTCAATAGCAACAGACGCTTTGGATGCAATCCCATAATAACTGGAACACCACTTGAACACCATCGGCATTGACAAAATAACTGTCATTCCATAACAAGAGGCAACTTTATTGAACAGTTAATATCCACAATGATGTTTTAACACTATCAAAAACAGCATCTGCCTATCCCAGGTCCTTGAGTTAGGCTCCATCAGTGAATAAAAATGGTGAATCCAGTAAACACCCGGCTAAATGTACAACTAATCAATATGCTACTCAACTTATTTAATGATCTCAAAGCATTCTCTCCTTCTATTTCCTAGGCTGGAATGCCCTCTTGTGGCAGAAGTGTCTCCTTTAATCAATTCAATGCCTTCTCCTTCCACAGACTCTTTTCCAGTCTGACTACTTTAGGTATATCGTATCTTGACTAAACAGAGGAAGAAGAAACAAATCAGTCATCTTCAAGAAAAATAGTGTATTTAATTCCTTCTTTACATCAGCATTGTGATCATCAGTGAGTGGCAGATGACTGGTGACCCTAGGGAGACTGGAGCACCTATACCATATTACTTCAGGTCTGGCAATATTTCCATCTAGCCAAATGCAAAGTGATCATCTGATCCTGCTTAAACAAGCTCCTAATAGTGAGCATTTAAAGTGTGCTTCCAGATATATTGATGGGTAGGAATTCTGCTATCAGATACAGGAAGGTGTCCAGGAAGGTTCCTCATACAGGAAGGTGTCCAGAATTGCCATGACCTTCTCCCCTTCTATCATCCTTCACTAGGCCAATAATAATGGCTACCAAGAGAAGACTGAACATAGTCCTTAAGTACATTTAGACTGAATAATTCTTTAAGTTAAAAATTTCAGTTGATTTAAAATATAGCTACCAGATTATTGCTATGAATTAGGTCAATGATTTCTTAAACTGATATGAATATAGTAGATGAGATTTAAAAAACCTTGATTATTCATAATTACTATGGATTATAAATATCATAATACCTATAAACACATTCTTCTTGGAAAAAGTGGTTCCCAGTCACCACAGTAAGACTCAAACTTTTTGATGAAGTAATTGATGGAGCTTATGACATAAAAGATTGATAACTAGAAAACCAGATTATAACACTACAAAAAAAATTAGTTCTCCCAGTAACAAATTTAAGGATCTCAAACATTCCTTTTCCAAGCAGCAGCAAAGGCACCTCCCATCGACTCTTCTTTTTCTACAGAATCAGCTATATGTAACACTTTCTACAGAGGAATGTGGATATAACTTTGAAGAAGACATAAAAGAATGTTAGGTGAAAATAAGAGAAACTCAGTCCTGAGAAAGGAGAAGGCATGAGAAAGATATTCAAAATAATGAATTTAAACAACGAATGGATAGAACAAAATAATCATACTTTGTATCAGTTCCTATAAAGGAGGCTCAGTAAAAATTTGTTAAATTTTATCATTAAAACCTACAACAATAAAACAAAATTCTTATATCCCTTGTATTGTCTGTTTTCTAACCTAGCCTATCTTGAAGAGCTGACACTTTCTTATAACTATAGCAATCATAAAATTCTTTCCTGTGAGAAGCAAAATTATTTCTTTTTCTCCATTATAACTGCATAATGAAAGCATTTCTATTTCAGCATTTCCATACCTAATTCTTTTTTAATAAATTCTTCTATTTTAATAGGACAGTTTTTCTCACCAATTTAGATACTGCTCAGTCTGAATTTAATATATTTTTAGAATGATTTATTATGCTATACACATTAGTAAGACAGGCAACAGAAATAAAACAAGACAGGAGTAATGTACTCTGATCACAGCAAACAAAGCAGTTGTATTCATTCACTACACTGATGATTGCCTACCCATGCATAGAAAAAAAATTCTCCAAAATAATCTTTACAGAATATTTTATGTTACATTCTGTACCCATTTATGATAAGCCATATATCAACTTGCAGATAACAGAACTACATTAATAATAAAAGTTTTCCATTACAGGTTAATGGACATGGCATTTTAAAGCAAGATGTAATTGTGGAGATGTACTTTCATGTACATAGAGAAACTAATCTCCATGCCTAGTATGTCTTCCATGTGATTTGTTTCCCCTTCCAAATATAGCTCTTTGCATTCACACTCATTTTTTCTTTGCCTTTTTCATGAGGCACTACCAATATGATAGGACTAACTTTCTCCAAATGCCAGTTGGAAGAGAAAACGAGAAATGAATGATGGTGATGTTTCTGTTATTGTTGAAATGGCAAGAAAGCTGGCTATGTAAAGGGTAGGGGGGGAAATGGCTGGTGAGGAAAATGCTACAACTACACATACAAGTTGGAAATAGTGAAGGTACCAAAATATGAAAAACAGAAGTAGCAAGAATATGCCTAACAGAACCAACTGCTCCTCCCAGGTTGCATAGAATCTTAATGGCAATTTTTAAAAAGGTTTTTAATACTCATTTATGAAAATAGCTTCATAACAGATTAAATAGAAAACTGCTAAAGGGGATGAGTATTACATCTGGTTTGCAGAATCTTTGAAGTATATAGTGTTGAGCCAAGCCTTACCAAAAAGAGGGAGACTGATGGATGTTGAAGAAAACAAAACAAATTTATATTGTCAAATGCTTCTCAGTTATGCGCTAGGAATAAAATTGACCTTCAAGTCTGTAATATATCAGACTTTGTGAAGAATGAAAATTGACATTGCTTGTATAAGAACCAATAGATAGAATGCAATTAAAGCACACAGAATGATGTCCTGAATACATGTTTGAAGATTTAAGTCACAGATTTGCTACGCGAAATGTTAGATTGCAAAAAAGGTTTGCAGAATAAGAGCCTTGCACAGAAAAACATTCTATTAAAACATTGCAGCATCCAGACAGATTATTTTTAAAAATGAAGAAGATGCTGAAGGCTAGTATTCTGCATAAGTATTATTCATTTAATTGGTCTTGATTAAAGAATTCCTAATAAAATTCAAGTCAGGTAGGTAGCACAGAAAGCCTATTGAATTTCATTCAAAACAGTAGCAATTAGTTTTGATTCAAAATTATTGTGTTATGCATTTTATATCTAGTAATTTTGCAAACACAGGTAGTCCTCGAGTTATGTCCACAATTGAGCCCAAAATTTATGTTGCTAAGTGAAACATTTAAGTGAGTTTGCCACATTTTATGGCTCTTCTTGCCACAGTTATTAAGTGAATCACTGCATTTGTTAAGTTAGTAACACAGTTGTTAAATGAAATTGGTTTCCCCATTGACTTTGCTTGTCAGAAGATCCCAAAAACTGATCACATCACATCCTGGGACACTGCAACCATCATAAATATGAACCAGTTGCCAAGCATTTGAATTTTGATCATGTGACCATAACTTTGAGTGTTCACTAAATGAACTGTTCCAAGTCGAGGACTACCTGTACAATTTTAGAACAAATGTATTAATGTTTTCATATTATAAAAATATTTACATGTATAATTATCAGAAATATTTACAAGATAGTTGAAAAATTAAGTTTTATTATTCTCACAATCCAGATCGATCATTCATTCATTCATTCATTCATTCATTCATTCATTCATTCATCAAGATTTGGAGTTGTCTGCCTGAAGTCATTTATTAGACAGGGACAAAGCCTAAATCATAGATTTTGTTTCCCAGATTACTTCCCTATGTTTAATTTTGTATTAACATAACCTTAATGAATCATTTTTTTCTTAAAAATGGTCAGTTTTATTGCTAGCATTTCACTAAATAATATAACTTCCCAGCACTTCAAATTTAAGACAAAAATATATGCTGCTGGGGCATGATACCTGTCTAACTACTTAAAGCAGATGCATCTTGTTTGGGATCATGCAGTTGCTACCAAATAACTAAAATAAATACACATTTGATATAAGGAGTTGCAGAAAAATTTCCTTATGTACTATAGCCACATGGTTTGAAGCATCTTTTAGTTTTTGAATGTGAAACACAGCACATACAACAATATCTATACAAGTACTCAACTTAAAACCATTTGTTTAGCAACCATTCAAAGTTACAATAGCACCAAAAAAGTGATTTACTCACACTTACCACCTTTGCAGTATCCACATGGTCCAGTGATCGAAATTCAGGTGCTTGGCAACCCAACATGTATTTACGACAATTGAAGGGTCCCAGGGTCATGTGATTGCCATTCTGCAACCTTCCCAGGGGGGTTCCGACAAGCAAAATCAATGGGAGAAACCCAATTAGCTTAATGACCATGTGATTTACTTAATGAATGCAGTGATTTGCGTTATAAAATCAGGCATAATTATGGTCTTAAGGACTACCTGCAAATAAATTCTTTTTTATGCCACTGCAAAAGACTTCACCTTCAGTTTTTGTTTACACATACAAAGTATTACAGTAATCAGTGCAAGGTGATTATTGTAATACTGTAATACAAGGAGCTTAGTTCCAAAAATCTTTACTAAGAAAATAGTAGAGAAAGATATGTAAACAGATTCAGGCACTTTCTCAAATATGAAGAGTATATGATTCCATGCAATTCAGGTTATAATTAGACTGATCATGACCACCACCTTCTGATAAAGGTAAAGGAGTCCTAGTGGATTTTACTCCGCTAGTCATTGCTGACTATAGGAATGAGTCGTTATCTCCATTTCTGGGGCCATTAAGCCAGCGCTGTCTGAAGATATTTCCACAGTAATGCGGCCAGCAAGATATCATGGAGCACTCTTCCCTTCCCATTGAAGTGGTACTTATTTATCTATTTGCATGCTTTTGAACTTCCAATTTCTATCCTTCCTCCAATACTAAACTCACAAGTTTGGAGCATTTAATCTTCATTTGCATTATCTCGTTCTATTGATATTCAGACTTAGCTACCACATTTCACTAATGGCAATTTTAATGATATTGTTCACATAACTAAAAACTTGTTCCTGGACATGGATGGACTTTCAGACTGCATAATCATAATACTGTTTTTTTCCTTCAGTATAAAAGAAACATTCAAAGAAAATGAAAAAAGATACAAAATAATACAATGAAGATTATTAGGAGCCTGGAAGCACAACTTTACAAAGAATGAGGAAATTGGTATGTTTGACCTTGAGAAAAGGATAAATGTATTTAAAAGGAGATAGTATGCCATAGATGAAGGTTTGTTCCTTGTCATCTTCACAAACACAATATAGAATAATGGTCTTAAATTACAGGACGGCAGACATCAACTGAATATTAGGGAAGATTTCTTAATGATAAATATCTAACTAAATACATAAGAGTTAATTCTTCTATTCTTTCCTGGTCACATAAAGTAGCACCTGTTGGAATACTTTAGAATGGGTCCCTGCATGTAAAAGAAGATCTGTACAATAGATTACATGGTGCTTTCTAACTTTATGATCTATATATTTATATTTAGTATATTTATTTTCAGATGTTTATCTGTAACCTGTGGGCTCACTATGCACTCAAACTCTCCTTGAAGTCAGCTTGAATACCCTGAAGATAAATGGGTGGGATTTAAATTGAAATTCTAGTAATTGTGAATACCTCCACCTCACGTTTTATCCCTATACATTCATTTTTTGAAAAAATGGGAATACAATCTAACAATTATGGTCATTTAACTATTCCATTTCCAATGAATTCACTCTATTTCAATCAGTGGTGAAATTTATTTATTTTTTACTACCGGTTCTGTGGGCATGGCTTGGCGGTCATGTGACTGTGTGGGCATGGCCAACTTGACATCACTCACGTCAAAGGGTGCCTTGCCTGGCCTCTCTTGACCTCAACAAGATACAATTTCCCTATTTATTTACTACTGAACATCCAAAATATACTATTTAATCCTACGTATATATGCCATATGTGTACATACATATTACATAGTATAGTATGTGCATAGGCACACAAAAAGATACATTATCTACTATATATACTGTTATGTGTATGTACACACACACACACACCTCTTCTAAAACTATACACATTCAACCTCACTTGCTGCATTTGAAAAACACACCCAGAGTCCACTTTCTGCCATACGTTTAACTACAACTTCTGTAGATTAGAACATTACACATGCCTTCAGATTTACTTCCCTAGCCTGCACATGACCGTTAGACCCAGGAGATGTCATGGATTGAGTAAAATGTAGCAAAACTCACTCAACAACGCTCTTGCTTAGCAACCAAAATTTTGGGCTCAATTCTGGTCATAAGTGAAGGACTATCTCTGCCTTCCTCTGCATGGCAGCCTTGTCCTAGTAAACTCCTTCCCTTTTCTGGCAATTTTCCTCTCCGTTAGAGCCACCAAAATAATCTAGACAATATAAGGTCTCCTGCTGGAACAGGGGGTTGGACTAGATGGCTTCCAAGGTCCCTTCTAACCCTGCTATGCTAGGATTCTGTAAGGATTTCCTGCTGGAGCAAGGGGTTGGACTATAAGATGACCTCCGAGATCCCTTCCAGCCCTAGATTGCTGTGCTGTTTCAAAGAGTCTTCTGAAACTAGGGTTTTTGGTCCGTCCTTCCTCTCCTTTTTTTTCTCTCTGCCTCCCTCCATGTATCTTATCTATCCATCTATCCATCCATCCACCCAACTATATCTCATTCACTTTCTCCTTCCTCCCTCTTTTTTCTTTCTCGCTTTCCCTTCCTTCCATCTCTCTTTCTTTCTTGTCTATCCCTTTTCTTCCTTTTTCTTCCTTGCTTCCTTTCTCTTTCTTTCTCTCTCCCTTTTTCTTTCTTTCCCCTTTCTTTCTTTCTTTTCTTTCTTGTCTCCCCCTTCTCTCTGTGTCTCTCTTTCTATCCCTTCCCTTCCTCCTTCCCTCTCTCCTTCTAAAGTTAGGAGACCCACCTGAAACAACCAACATACACACACACACACACACACAATTTAAGCAAATTCCCTTGTCTTGGAGACTTGGAGAGTGGCGATGGGGGTGAAAGGTGAGGTCCAGAGCAGTGGCGGCAGCGGCGGGGGTGAAAGATGAGCTCCAGAGCGGCGGTGGCAGCACTCCAAGAGGGCGAGCAGATGTCCTGGGTGCATGCACAATGCAGCAGCAGTTTCAGCCCCAGCGCAGCGTCTCCCCCGAGGGCTGCCCATCCACCTTCACCAGCCCAGAAGCGGCGCATCTCCCATCATGGGATAGATGTGGGACCCAAGGTGGAGGGGAAGGCAAACAGGCGGCAGTTGCCCAAAGGCCCCGCGGAAGCCGAGCGCACCAGGCCCAAAAGGCAAGCGAGCCTCGCTGTGTCCCCCTGAGGTGGCTCTTTGGCTGAGTGCAGTCGGTCTCCCTCCCCCACCGCCAGCGTCGGCCTTACCTTCTAGATCTGGGGAAGGCCACGGGATAGGCAGGGAAGCATGGCGGGGCCGCGTGCCACATGGAAGGGAGTAGGGAAGGTAGCCAAGTGTGCTGGGCCTCAGGGACAGCAGGGAAGGCTACGGGGAAGGCAGGGAAGCATGGTTGGCCCGTGGGGAAGGTAGCTGGGGAGAAGTGAAGGAAGACTCACCAGGCAGAGATCAGCTGAGCGGCGTGGTCAAGGCAAGCAAGGGAACCAGGGAGAAGCAGCAGCTATGCCATAGGTGTGACTCTAGGCAGGTGAGGCGTGAAAAGGAGTGAGTGGGAGGGGCAGAGCCAGCCAGTGGTGGCATTTGCTGGTTTACCGAACTACACATAATCATCCCTACCGGTGCTCCAGAACCGGTCCAAACCAGCTAGATTTCACCTCTGTCCTTGATGCTCTCTGAGCTTGCTTGTTTTCTTTCAGACATTTCATTACGTAAACTAGCACTGATGATGTTACCTAGTTAGGGTAATGAATGTCTGCAAGAAAACAAGGAGGTTCAGACAGCACCAAGGACCCCTCGTTTCAGTCCTGAAGCTACAAATATTCTCCTTTATTGGTTTACAGAACAGGTGCTAGAATTTCATATCCTTACTGTTGGACAATTTTTCACATGATTAAAAGAATACTTTTCAAAAACTCACCAAATAAAATATTAACATATAAGGACCTAGTTTTCCTTGACATTCTAGGGAAAATGTTTTGTAGTTAGTAATGTTTATATGAGTTTCCAGCTGTAGTATGAAACTGGTTTAATTATCATGAGAGCGAAACCTTTGAGAGAGACAAACCATCTTGTAACAAGAAAAGCTGTGTTTTTATGCCTCTGAATTACATTTCTTCTAATATCAACTCTCTTTTCTCTTCCCCTATTTCTTCTGGCAGATGAACCGGAAAGTCCTAGAACTGCCTGAGAGGCGGTCCCAGCAGACCCATACTGAACTCTCCAGCATCTTGGTCATCCAAAATGTGAGCCAACAGGACCTGGGAAAATACACATGCAAGGCTAACAATGGGGAGCAGAACTTGAAGGAGAGCATAGATGTCATTGTGCATGGTAAAAACCACTAACTCAGACTAAGAAAACCTTTTAGATTCTTTTATATTCTTGTTAGCACCCATCAAAACTGTGATAGGACTATAATTCCCAGCAGGACAGTTAACCTCTGAGCAAGTATCTAATGCTTTGACTAGAAAAAAATGAAAAACCTGGCCTTGGGAAGGAATTGTGGTGGTGTGTTGCCATATATGTTGTTCTCCAAGTGAGATTTAATGAGATAACTTTAGCAGAAGAAACATCAGTACAAGATTTGAGCTACTAATGGTCAAGGGAAATTAGTGGGTTAAGAATAGAAAGGAATTCAAGGCGGGCTGGACTTAGATCTCTTGTGGGCGTGAAGGGATTCATGACTGATGACACATTTGACCCCTCCCTTGGGTTCAGCCTGGTCACCTCCTACGGTAAATGATGTATTGTTTGGTATTTAATGTATCAAGAAGTTGTTCAGTTGCCCTCCATGGTCCTAGATAGGTATGTGCATGTTACTTTACAGAGAACAACTGAGTGCAATGGCTTTTCGAATAATTAAGTACCCTTTTTAATGTCAAAAAGCAATAAATGTATTAGCTTCCTGGTGTTTTTCATCCATGTTGTTGACTTTAAAACAGTTTAGCTTCAGTTTCATCTACTGCATACAAAACTCATATTGGATAACAGCACAGCCAAAATAGGAAAGTTAAAGCTTACGTGTCTTGGAAACATCTGGATGTCCAAGAACTGCAGATAGTATATTTATTTATATATTTAATTTATTAAGTGTAACATGGCCTTTTTTGGCCACCCCCATTTTTCCTGTTAGTATCTATGACTGGCACATTGCTCAGCATACCATATGCAACTGAAGATAATCTTTGGCCCAAAGAACATTGTGCACACTATTGTAGGAAACGTGTAAGATTAATCATTCACAAATGCCCATTCAAAAATGCTTCTTTGCTTGAACAGGAATACTCTGGCAACAGAAGTATAAAGCAGTCAATTAACTTCTATGATGAAATAATATTTATTTATTAATTCTCAAATTGATGTCCTTTTTTCCCAGTATGTAAGGCAGCTTAAAATAAATAAAAAAAATGTAGGATACAGATCATAACACAAAAATCAAAACTCAAATCTATCAGTCAATTAATTGATAGTAAATCTTAGCAAAATAAGATATTAACTATCTTCCTAAATAGTAGGAGACCAGGAACCAAATGCCCCTCCTTAGGTAGACCATTCTGTTGCCTGGGAATCAGACAGGAGAAGAGTCCTTTCTATATACACAATAACAAAGTTTCTGGCAATACTCTGGGAGCATCCTTCAAAGGTCATTTTCTCCTAATCTGAATAACTGGGCAGCTTCTTAAATAAGCACATTAGCATTCTTAGTATATTAAAAAAAACCAGCCAGTGTAGTACTGTGTTTTTGTGGCATAAAATGTAAATTGGTATATCATTTTTATGTCTGGAAAAAAAAACAAAGATGTAGTGTGTGGGTTTATATCCATAAAATTTTAAATTTTCTATGGAATAGATATCTCTGCTCTTGCATCAGCTATTGTGCTTAACAACTCTGACTCTGTTTTATTCCCCCTTCTTGTTTTTCTTTATCCAACTGGTTTTTACAGAGAAGCCATTTATCTACGTGGAAAGGAAAAAGGGCCCAGTGATAGAAGCAACAGTGGGAGATGAAATTGTCAAGCTACCAGTAAAAGTGGTTGCCTATCCGCAGCCTGAGTTCCAGTGGTAATACATGCTTTTTAGAGTCTTCTTTGGATTTAGGGGTAGAGGAGGGAATTAGAAAAGAGAAAAACCACTACCAGTAGTCCTCAACTTACCTGACATCATCATTATCATTATCATTATTACTATAAACTTATTCATTGAACATGAAACTCAGTCAACTGAACATTTAAAAATGTATCACAAATATCACTGACTGGCTCTGATGTTTGATATGGGTTGCTGCCAGCATCCTAGGTATCAACCAAGTATCTTTTAATGTCCAAGAATTTTGCAAAATACATCAAGAATATCCAAGGATGATGATGATGATGATGATGATGATGATGATGATGATGATGATGATGATGATGATGATGATGATGATTGTAGCAATCATTAAATGAATAACTGCTATCATTAAGCTAATTTACTGTTCATTATGGGGCATTTTGCAAAGACCAAAAGTAAACACCGTTTACTACTTGCAATCACATGGCCAGCGAGGTTGCAAGTGGCTATAAATGGGATTTGTTGCTGAGCACCTGAAATGCGGTCATGACTCCCAGAATTCTTAGCCAGCCTGGAGAGTGCCAAATTGGAGAAGTCTCCATAAATAGTTCCCCTTCCCTTCCTCCCCCCAAATAGCAATAAACCAATGATGAGTCAGTCTGTGTATCCTTTTTTTTTTTTGAGCGTGCTTCTCAGCAGATTTCAGAGAAAGCTTTTCTTAAGGGGAAAATGAGTGAAAAGGGTATTTTTCAGAAATTCTTCATTTCACTGGCTGAAGCCCCATGGCTACCTTTTAGAAGCTTAAGCTATATACATACCTTCTTTCTCTGCTTCTGCCCAGGTTTAAGGATGGCAAGTTAATTTCCAACAGGCAATCTCAATATTCCCTCCAGATCAAGGATGTGGCAGAGCAAAACTCTGGCTCTTATACACTGGTCCTGAAGAACGGATTGGCTGGACTGGAGAAGAGCATTAACCTTCAACTGGTAGTTAACGGTGAGGAAGAGCCAGATGACTTACGAGAAGAGAAGTCTTCAGGCATATAGCAGTTAAATCTATATTCCCAATTTGTTTTATTCCATGAAAATAATTTCCCAAATGTACCAAATTAGGCATGATGTTAATCTCATTTGTTGGCATTGGAGAGTGGTTTTTAAATAGGCTCCAAGGTCTGGGGTGGATCAGAATTCTGGCTGGACAGATGAAGATCCTGTTAGTGTCATTTGTGATGGAGGGAAGGCTATTATGGGCATCAGACATCCTAGTTTAAAAATAAAGAGATAAAAGCCTCCAGTTCTACTATTGCAATAGCAATGGCACTTAGACCTGGGGTGTCAAACTCAAGGCCCGCGGACCGGATCTGGCCCGCAATGTGGTTGTATCTGGCCCCCGGAGCTGTCCCTGCCTGCCCACATCGCTTCAGCCTGGTCTACCCAATGCAGAGAAGAAAGATCAGGCCAGCAAAGCTTCGGCCTGGTCTACCTGGTGCGAAGAGGAAAGCCAGCGAAGCTTCGGCCCAGTCTACCCAATTAGGCCAGCATGGCTTCGGCCCTGTATACTCAATGCAAAGAGGAAACATGCTGATTGGTGCTAGGCCATTTCCTCTCTGTGTGGATAGAATAAAATTTTATATGAAAGCTGCAAACAGGTTTATCTTCTTTCTTTATTTACTATTTTTAGCTATATTCTTTTTATTTCTGTTGATGGTTTTATTTTGAATTTACTAGGGTACTTTACCTTTTTACTGGGCAGTGTGAGAGCATATTTAAATGTTTCTGGGAGTTAATTCTTCCCAAGAGAATAATATGGATGACTAAAAGGAGTGGCAACAATTCAAAATTAAGGGGAGTTGGCCTGGTGGGCTTTTGATATGTGAATTGAAAAGAAAGGCATAAGCAGTCACCCAAAATGGTGAATAATAAGACTGATATTTTATCACAATTATGATTTCAGTTCCTCCACAAATCCTTGAGAAAGAAGCCTCTTCACCAAACATTTATTCTCGTAAAAACCGTCACGTACTTACCTGCACCGTCTACGGCATTCCAGCTCCAGAAAAGATACAATGGCAGTGGAGGCCTTGGACACCTTGCCGAATGTTTCCCCAGCACAGTCTGTAAATGTCTTTCTTTTTAAAATATACACTGAATTCTCAATACAGCACAAGGTGGAAAAATTTGACAGGTCTATTCAGGCTAGTGTGCAAAATCCACCACATTGAAACTACTTCAGTTGTATCACACGGCTGCTCTTTCTGGATAGTAAGCCTTTTGGATGCAATTGAGGGTTTGTGCAATTTGGCTTTATTATATGAAAGGAGTTTGGACAGTGATAGTGGAATACTATTACATTATATAATCTGTTCTTGGTTTAGTAAAGGCAGGACCATAATATTGACCAAGAACTAGGTCAGGTCTCTTTTTATGTTTAAAACTCACATGGAAAAGACTTGACTCTTTGTGTTTGTGTGTAATAGACTGATATATTTACGGAAATTTGGACCAAAATCTGTAGATGTATATAGATGAAATCCTTTGACCGCTCTTACAAGTGTGAATTGTGCTTTCCAAGTGGCTCAGAGCCATACAAGATTAAAAAATATGAAGTATCCCCAAAAAATTCTGATTGGAACTGAAAGCGTGCTGCTGACAGAGGGAGGCTTTAAGTTCTTCTTCCATCCTTGAACATCCTATTTCTACAGCTGTGGATTTGGATTCAGAGAGGTCTTTTAACACCTCCAGTCAAGTGCAATATCTAGCACCCCCTGGCAGGCTCTTAAACCAAATGGGTCTTTTGCCAAGTTGGTGTGGCAGGTTTACAGAGTTGCCAATTGGCGACTATGTGAGCACCCCATGTAGTCCATTGCACCTTTTCTTCTTGTCCAAAACAACGCAGGATCCTGTCATTTTCTGTTTAGAGGAAATACAGACAGTCTTTTGATTGTTTGTACAAAGTAAGAGAAAAAAGGAGGAATGGCAGATCTGTAGGATATTTTTTTTAATGTTCATCTATAGAAAATTCATGCTGTGGCTGAATATTACTAAATAGTAATGGTTCTATTTAATGTTCAATTTAAAAGCAGACTTGGAAGATTAATGGGAAAATTTTCAGAAGTGTATTTCAGGAGCTTTGTTACTCACCAAAATAATACATGAAACTCCATCTATTCATGCCATTTGTAATTCATGTACCTTAAAAGATTCCATTAATATTAAGATATAAGACTTTCATATGAGTAAATGGAAGGTGATATTTAGAGTTAAAGTAATCTCCCTTGTGGTTTGATGAAAGCTGATGATAAAGTCTAGCAGAGACTTTATAGTAGGTTTGTACATATTTAACAGTATTAAATTCCAAAACTGATTATTGACAGATGCTGGAAATAAGTTTTCTGTTCGTTAACTTAAAGGAAAAAAAACTCTTCTGATAAACATATAAGCTGTATCCTTGCTATAACAAAAAACTCAGTAAGCTTAATAAAAAAGTGTAAGTAAAAAAAGTTTCATATTTGATTTTCAAGCCATAGTAAATCAAAAGAATTTGTGTAAATCAAGAGTTTTTCTCCAGAGACTTTAAGACATTTTTAAGAAAAATGTTCTTGTTCTTGCTTCATCAAGCCTATTAGTTTCTCAGTCAAATTGGCAAAGCACAATAATTCAGATATTACAAATAATCCTGAGGAACTCTTAAATGGACCACACAGAACTGTAATTTAATCTATTGCATAATAAAACTAATATCAGTTGCTGGGAAATCACAGAAAAAGAGTACTTATTTCCTTGTGTTCTGTGGTTGGTCCTCTTGGTCTTCTAGTTGGCCATGATGGGAAGCTGGAATCAGAATTAGTTAGGTTGATTCATCTGGGCTCTTATAGAAGATTCCATTCGTATGCAAGTTTTAGGCAAAGATGCCACAATGATTAATTGCAATAATAAGGGCTGGATAATATCTAAATATGTAAGTAAAAAGATATATAGAAATACATATGGGAAAGTCTTCACTGCTTTTGTAAGTGGAAATTCAGTTACTGCTTGTCAAAGTGGAATGTAAAATCTCAACTCAAAAATTATTTTGAACACAAAGATGTGTGCATTTAAAGCAGAAAGCAGAATTAGTTATAAGAAAACAAAATAAATACCTTTCTAAAGTATAGAAGAGGAGTGAAATTAAATAATTTCTAAAAGATAGAATAATATTAGGAACTCAACAGCTACGTGGAGGAAAATAGTTGGGGAAAAAGAACTAATGGAACATTTGAATATAAGTCAGTATTTTAAAAAAATGGATTTTGCTGAGAGAGTACTATTTGGTACAAACATACATTGTGTTAAGAATAGTTTGTTCAATTATAATTTATTAAGCAAATAAATGGCTGAGGTCTCATAGTTTGATAAACCCCAAACCAACAACATGGCTTAGCACAGTATGTGAACCCTGTATGGTATCTGAAACAAACTGTCAGACTATTGAGAAGTCCATACTGCTAGAAGAAGTGAGAAGAAAAAGATGATAACCAGCAGCAAGATGGATGGTCTTGATTACAGTGGTGATGGAGAAACATTGGGAAACCTGAAAGGCCAGTTTGGGGACAGTTCATCCTAGAGATTTACTGGGTAGTTACTAAGAACTGACACTGAATTAATCAAATAAATCAAGAGAGCCAGGCAGTTGCTAAGAGAAGCTCCTGAAATCTTATGACTTCTCATAGCCTACTTTGTGTAGGCAGAGAAGCAGACAGGTTAACCATCTTTTTTCTTGTCAGTTTAGCATAAGCAGATATGTGGATAATGCAACCTTCTAGCCTCAGTGTTATAGTGCTTGTCCTGTTCCTTATGACTCGCTTACATTTTAGCTTTGTCCAGGGTTTTTCCTGGTTGTCCAGTTAATGAATTTTTGTTTTACATAGAATTTTTGTTTTACATACATTGTTTGACAATACATGCTAGACCCCAACACAGTGAAATTCATTTTTGAAGGTTTTTGGGAACAAAGACAAGGAAAGGATCTCTATCTCAAGATGGTTAACGCACAGGAATCAAACTGTCTCCTTCTTCCTTCAATTAGGACAATGGGGAGTAAATATTTATTATTATGGAGACAGAAAGTGGCCTCTACAGTAGAAAAGAATGTGACAGCAAGTACCACTCACCCAGAAGGAAGTGGAGCATCTATAAAAATACCAATGTCATAACTATGTATTGTGACTGGTTAAGGAAATCGGGGCATTTCCAGTCCCATCAGAATTCTTTGTAGCTCTGTCAAAAGGAAGAGGAGCTAGTGATTTATGAGCATTGTCTTCCAAGGCCACAACTTTTCTGCTTATCCCACTTCATAATGATTTCCTGTTTTTAAAAACAGGTTCTCATTCTTGCTCTGTACTGAAGTACAAAAAAAGTTGTTTCTGCTCGTCGTCTCTACTGAACACATGTTCTTGGTATGTTCAAATTATCCAAGGACTCTGCCCACATACAGTAGTTATCTTCTTCCTTTGTATGTTTTCTTCTTTTTCACTTTCCCAAAAGTGGTATCTGCCAGTCTTTGGATATCAAGATTCTGTAAATTCTTTACAGCCGCCAGTCCTACCATCCATAGACTTGTCATTCTCCTATTAAAGCTGCCTGACTTTAACAGCCATCATAATAAATATGGAGAAATTTTATAACAAATGATACATTGTATGAAGGTCTATTTATATTCTTCCTTTCTTGCTACTAATCAATTTTAGTGGATGTCCCCAACATTCTGGCCTCATTACAGAGAGGAAAAAAATATCCTATCCCTTTTAGGTACATGCATGCAAACTTTTATCATGTTCGTCTTGCTAAATTTATCTGCTTTCCCTGTTTCCTTGTTAGGGGTCTCTTATTTTTTCCATTTCTTTCTCTTTTGTGGGTACTACATAAACTGTAAACTAAAGCAGACCAAGGGCTGTACAACGCCATCAGAGGGACCGGATGCCTGAGTGTAAGGATTGGAAGGATGTGTCACAGATGGATGCTGTGAACCCCATTGAAAGCATTGACACCTGGACAGAGTTTGTGGAAGGAAGGAACAAGGTGAGGCCATTTCCCTGTTTTCTTTCTCCACTAGAAAGAGAAACACTTAAAACTTATGAAATGGAGTATTAGCTGGTTTTTGAACATAAATTCAATGTGTATTGGCTTTCCCATATTATCAGTTTTTGATATACCATTCAGTCAACAAGTCTTTCAACAGACTAATGCAACACCCAAAGCAAAGTTGAAGGAGAAGAATTGGGAAAGGAGAAATGAATTGAGCAAGTTTGTTTTGAAAAACTAAAACTATTCAGTCTTTTGACTGAACAAATATATCAATTAATGCTTCCCTACAGGAGGGGGCAGTGCCCCAGCACTTTAAGGAGACTGTGGTCTGCCCTCTTATTAAGAAGCCGTGGCTGGATTCCACTCGATTGGAGTGGATTTCTGACCTGTCTCCAATCTTCCCTTTTTGGGGAAGGTTATTGAGAAGGTTGGCATGCGGCAGCTCCAGAGGTTTCTGGGTGAAACATATTATCTCGACCCCTACAAGTCAGGATTCAGGCCTGGATTTGGGACAGAAATGGCATTGGTCACACTTTTGGATGATCTCAGGCAGGAGCGGGATGGGGATAGTGCATCCACTCTTGCTCTACTTTACCTCTCAATGGCTTTTGATACCATTGACCATGGTATTCTCCTGGGGCGGCTTTGGGGGATGGGTGTGGGAGGCCTTGCGCTGTCCTGGTTCACTTCCTTCATCTGCGGCTGCTCTGTCAGTGTTGATAGGAGAAAATTGCCAACTTTGGTATTGGATGGGGTGGCACTACCCCAAACAGACCCTGTACATAATCTAGGGGTTTTCCTGGACTCACGTCTCCTGCTTGAAGAGCAGGTGGCAGTCATGGACAGGAGAGCCTTTGCGCAACTGCGGGTTATGCACCAGTTACGCCCTTTCCTGGAACGACAGTCCCTACTCAGTCACTCATGCCCTAGTCACTTCCTGTCTTGACTATTGCAATGCACTCTACATGGGCCTGCCCTTGAAGACCATCCAGAAGCTCCAGTTGGTGCAAAATGCGGCAGCCCACATGGTTTTGTGCAGACCTTGGTGTGGACATGTATCACCTCTCCTGCGGGAGCTGCATTGGTTATTTGCTTCCAGGTGCAATTCAAGGTGCTTGTTGTCACCTTTAAAGCCTTTCATGGCTTGGGACCAGGTTATCTGAGGGACCGTATCTTGCCGATCACATCTACCTGACCCACCAGAGCGGGGAGACAGGGAATGTTGCAGGTCCCATCCCCGTTGTGTGTTTAGGCTACCCAGATCTGGGGACATTCCTGACATCTCTGAGCTTGAATAGAGTTTCAGTTCTCCATTTAAGAGTGGTGCACAATCTGGGGTTTTCGCTAACTCACAGCTCCTCAATTAGCAAGTAGTAGCAACTATGCCCAGGAAGGCCTTTGTACAGTTTCATCTGGTGCACTAATTGAGCCTTTCCTAGACTGAGGGATCCTTTAGAACAGGGGTGTCAAACCCATGTTGTCACATCGTCATCACATGACATATCGTGACTTTTTCCCTTCGCTAAACCGGAGGTAGGGGTGGCCAGCATGTGACGCATCTAGCCCGTGAGCTGCGAGTTTGACACCCCTGCTTTAGAAGATCACTCATGGCCTGGTCAACTCATGGCTTGATTATTGTAGCACATTCTACATAGGCTTGCCATTGAAAACCATCTAGGAGATTCAATTGGTCCAGAATATAGTGGCACAGGCAGTGATGGGTACAGTTCAGTATGCCCATGTAACACCTTAGCTTCATGATCTGACCTGGTTGTCAATTTGTTTCCTGGTTCAATTCAAAGTACTGATCATTACCTAAGAAGTTTTACATGGCAGAAGCTTACTGAGGAACTGCCTGTTTCCCATAGTATCTGCCTGACCAATTTGATCTGGCAGGGTTGGTGCATTCCCAGTTTCTTCAATTAAATAATACCATTTATCAGGACACCACAAGCAAGTTTTCTCTGTTTGCAAGACATGCCCTCCATAATGAGGTTCCGCTGAGTTCCAGAAGATTCCTTCCTTGCTATTGTTTTAAAGACCTATGAAGATTTAGCCGTTTGCACAGGCCTTTGGTGATAGTGAGTGAAGCCCTATTTAGATTGTATGGGTTCGATTGATTTTTATTTCAGTCTGGGGTTTTTTCTCTTCTTTTTTTTGTCATTCTTACCATCCTCTCTTCATCTTTTTTGTCTATTATTGTATTTTTCAAATGTTTTTCTTTGTAAACTGCCCATAGTCATTGGGAATCAGATTGCATATAAATTTAATAAATTGTTATTGTCGTTATCATTAATACTTTTGAAAAGTGCAGAATTTATATCCAGAGCAGGCGAAGGAGTTTCAGACTTGATGTGAAACACCTTCTCTGTATTTGTCAGGTGCTTTTTAAAGAAGCTACACCTATTTCTAAGCTTACACCGTTGCCCCATGAGCTGGGGAAAGCATGCATTTGAATAAAGAGGGAAGTAAGGAGGCAGTGACTCTATTCAGATGTGTATTCCCTGGGTCCATACATCTACAGGCAGCCATCAAAGCAGCCAATGGGTACAGAGAGGTACTCACACTAGAACCAAAGCACCATTACATACTTTGGAATCACAATAAACTTCCACATTTGAATGTTCCATTTAGAAATAAGCCAGGAATTGCTGTTCTTTAAAAAAGAGCTAATATTGAAATAATATCCAACAAAACATTTAAAAAATCATCCACATTGAAAATTAAATTATGAAATGACAAGGTTAAACTCAGATGGAGGATGACTTTGTCTTTTTATCCCTTTAAAAATCTATATTGCTGTTTAATTATCTAGTATTGGTATTATCTAGTACCAGGGTTGTTAAAATTGGCACTGCCTTATGTTACACACAAGTTCTGCTTATCTCTTCTAAGTTGAGCCAGAAAAATAGTACCTACTCTTTAGTTAAATTATTCAGTTGCCAGTTTTCTGTTACTCTTTACACATTAATGTGCATTAATTTAAAAAAGGCATTGAGGATAGATTTTTGTGGCAAAACAGTTCCCAAATCCAGATCTTTTCAAGTGCCACTTTCAAAATATTTTTCTTTTTCTGTATCAAAATTTTATTACTTTATCAGAATATAAAATATTCTGAAAATAAAAACAATGGGAACTAAGGGAACTAAGGGAAGGGAAAAGGGAAAAAGAGAAAATGTGGGGTAGAAGGGAGGGAAAAAGGCATTGACTTCTGATTTTCTTTAGCACAGTAGAAGATAATAAAATTACAACCTCAACTTTTTACT
This sequence comes from Oxyrhabdium leporinum, assembly GCA_032468155.1. Classification (NCBI taxonomy): domain Eukaryota; kingdom Metazoa; phylum Chordata; class Lepidosauria; order Squamata; family Cyclocoridae; genus Oxyrhabdium; species Oxyrhabdium leporinum. Next base: position 83,938 of record JANHFL010006219.1, read on the forward strand.
TTTATGCAATAATATATACTAGCTATTTCTACAACAACAAACCTATTTAATCAGCAAAACCAAAATCAAAGTTTTATTTTCCAATCACAAGCACAAAATCCAGAAGTGGTTTCCAAATAAAAATAAAATTAGATATACAGTATTAATTTCTTCGAATAAAGCAATCAGTTTAACCATCTTTACTTTTTTTGCTTGCTGTGGAAACTAATATGTATTCTACTTGCACTTATTAATCTTTATAAACTATCATCATTTATATTAGCCATGGTGGCTCAGTGATTAAAATGCAGTATTGCAGGCTAACTCTGTTCGATCCTGACTGGCTCAAGGTTGACTCAACCTTCCATCCTTCCAAGGTTGATAAAATTGTAAACTACTCAGAAAGGGCTGTAAAGCTCTATGGATTAGTATATAAGTCAAAATGCTGCTGTTATTGCTATTAGCAAAATTCACTATACTTTCAGATTCTTTAAAGGGAAAAAGCTTTTTTTCCATCCATTTTAAAACTAATTTTTTCTTTGAGAATATTTATAAAATCAATAAATTTTAATCATCTTTTTAACTTCCTCTTAACATAGATACTTTCAAATATTCTTTCAATAATATTTTGCAAACTTTAAGAATTACTCACACAGTATATACTGTATAAAGAAAAAAACATTTTCAGACTCACTTTACAAATAGAAAGCTACATTAAAACATTATTTCAATTACATATATCAAACTGGTAAAGATCCATCCTAATTCCAATTAACTCATTAAATTTGTCACTCCTTTCAGCTTATAAAATATTTTTCTTCTTCAGTTGCCAGTTTTCTGTTGCTCTTTCCATACCTCTGTGCATTATTTTTTTTAAAAAAAGGCATTGAGGATAGAATTCTCTGGTAAAACAGTTCCCAAATCCAGGTCTTTTACAGTACCACTTCCAAAATATTATTTTTCTGTGAGGCAACTAAAGAAGATATGGAAGACAGAATTTAAACATGTTACATTTCACCCATCTGAGCACATATCAATGATATTCATGTACCTCATAGTTGGTGGATAGAATAACCACATGTTTACTCGCAAAGTGTATTAGATACCCTACACAACTAAAGTTGGTAAAGCTGAAAGCTTCAAAGCCATGAGGGTATGAAGTTCAATATTTTTGAGGCATCTCTGGGGATGACAATGGCATATGGAATATTGCACAGTGAAATAGAAAAAGAATAAAGGATCATGAACGAACAAAAGAAATGAAAGAAAAATAGATGTGTTCTTTATGTCACTAAAAGAAAAGTGGCTTATAATAAAAATAGTATTAGTGTTCATAACTCTGGTTTCCTGGCTTGGTCTACCTTGAAAGGCTGACAAGTCACTACCAACTGGAACCAGCCACTGAGGAAGAATGGAAAACAGTGTCCAGCTCCATAAATAATTGAGAAAGTTACCGTATCAGTAGTATTGAAGGCCATGAAGAGAACCATAAGGACCAGAGCAGGTTCTCTATCACCATGTGGGCAATAGTTATCCTTACTGGCAAAGGAGAATGTTAAGGATTTTAAAAGGGAACTTTCTGTTTGCAGCATATATATTCACTGACCTGTGTCCTGCCTGCTATAATACAGTAGAATTCTATGGAAAATACAGCACCAGCAAATCTGTGATATGTATATAAAACCTGGATGTATACCAAAATGCTGCAGACTATTATTTAGAATTGCAGATTATAAAGATAGTATTTATCCAAATTTTCTGGGTACATTATTCATTTACTTCACAATGGAATATATATTGAATTTCACTCCCACTCCCAAATCAGACTGATTGTTGAAAAACAATTCCATGAATAGAACCATGAAATGTCTGCATTGATCTAGTTAATAAAACTGTCTACGAGCAAGTTGCTTGAATACTAATATGCCACTAAGCATTTCCTTGCAGTAAATATACTGGAATTGTTTGAAAGAGCATTGCATAAGAACAGTTATCAGAAGAGCCATTCAGCTTCTTAAATGGATTGGAAGAATCTTCCTCCCATTCATGTTTTTGGTTCCCAATTCATTGCAGTCCAGCCTTATGTGTCAAAGCAAATTATTTTCTGTTTCTCCTTCAGTGGGAAGGGGAGGAATTCTTAAGGCAATTTATTTAAGGAGTGAAAAGCACAGGCAACAACTCTCCACTTCCTCCTGTCCGTTATTCTCCACTGTTCTATATGTCACCCCTACACTTAAGCTTAATGAACATCAGCCTTAAAACTGATTTTAATTTGTAAGCCTGCCATCATCATATCCAGTATATTTTTGAACAAATGGTTTTGTTGGTGAGATGTTATTTTGAAATATGAGACATTCCCATGGATCTCCAATGGATGCCATCTATAATTTCTTTTAGGGAGGTTTTTTTTATCTTGATATATTGCCTTCTAAAAAAAATAGCCAGCTTTTAAACATTGTTTCTTTCTACTATGCTGGTAAATATAATAAAGCGCCAGGATCATGCATGCCTTCCCGTGACTAGTTTCCTATTCTAAGTGACAGTATCAGCTACCAAACTCTGCCCATGATAGTGATGCAGGCAAAAGAACAAACAAATGGCTTCCAGTTTCCTCAAGTCACTTCCTGTTTTCATATGTCCCTCCATGATTACTTCCTGTTCAAGTACTACAGTCAGGAATTCCTCACAAAAAGGTGAGAAATGATGATAGGAAGGAAAGAACCATGTTCTTGTTCTGCTTCGAGTTGAATTACGCCAAGTAAAATTCAAATTGATTTATGCCAAGTTTTCCAAAGTTTATCTGAAGAATAAAAGAAGTGGATTTGGAAATACTACTTTGATTAGTCATTTGCTACATTTCTCTTCTCAATTTTTTATTTGTCCCAAATGATTATCTGGCACATTGTGTAATCTACATTTCCATCCTGTACCAACAGAAAGTAAAAAAAGAAGAAGCAGATGCATAAAGATTTGAAAATAACTTGAAATTCCGATCCATGCATTTGTAATTTAGCAAGACATCGGGATTTTGGAGGCATAGCAGTGTCTAAAAAATATTATATGGTATTGAATGGAGAAGTTTATGAGCTCCAAAACTATTTTCTTTTGCTATTATTCAAATATAATTCATTTTAATATGATTTATTACTGATAGACTGTGGTGATTCTTTGCATGAGAAGGCAGGATAAATTTTTAATTAAAATGTAAGAAGTACTAAAATAAAATAATGGGCATCTGCCCCTTTAAGACATTACCACTGTTGAATTAGGCAGTGCAACTAAAATAGTAAAATGTTTTCTCCATTAAAATAATTTTTGCTTGCACTTACCAATATTTACCAAAGTAAATAAATTTTGATGCATTACAGAATTAGGAAAGATTTATTGAGAATTTTAAATATTCAGTATTACCTTTTGTGGAAGGATCAAAATATATTAAAATGTTGGACTATATTAAATGAACATATGAATTTTGCTTTTTTGTGTTGTTTATGAAAGTGAGTATTTATTTATGTTTTGTTGTTGAAGGGCTCACAGGAGGCTGAAAACAGGAAAGCAATTATTATTCATTAAATAAAATTTAATTTCAATAAAATTTTCAATAGAACTTATTTTCCTTCTGAAAACAATATTTCCCTTCAACAGTTATTCCAAGCAATATCTCCTCTAGATGCTTTTTGGAATAAAACTTCATTAGGTTTAATAATTTCATGAATTTCCTGACTATTCTCTGGACTTTTTCATATCTGCATGATGCTAGGACAAAGTAGGATGTTTCTCACTAGAACTATCCTTTTGTTGTTTCTGGAAATGCTGAACAGGAATTCTGATTCACTAATTTCTATATTCCGGTTGTTGACAGACATAATGAAAAAGAAAGCAAAGCTGAACTTAAAACTTTTCACATTTCTTTAATAATGTGAAGAAGTTAACAATATATTGCCTTATTTGTAAAACAGTTTTATCTCAGAAGTACAGAATAATCTACAGCTATCCAGGTTATGCATCCATTGTGAGCTTTCATTGTCTTATTAACTAATTACAATTGTTTTGTTATTTAAACTCTGGCACCTATCTGCAGTAGGATATTCATACAACTTCTGTATCTAGAAGACATTGTCCAATGTGCCTACCCACCTGAATCTCCAATGGAGATTTTTCCAATTTGATATTAATGTAGCTGGATATGTCAGAACCTACCTTTCGTTGATATGGCCTGGACCATTACATTTATAATTTAAATTAGCATTCTGCAGATTGTATATTACACTCTCTATATTCTGCAGAAGTCAAGAGCAGACATCACAGGTTTTTCACCTGTTCTTTCTCCTGCTGTGATGAAGGTGTTTGATCTGTAATCCTTCTTAAGAAGAAAAGACTGTGGTTTTCTGATGTCTCTCCCCATAAAATCTTCTTCCATGCTAGTCCCCCGTAAATAGGAAAAAGTTCATGAATGGATTTTGCTGTTTCATTGAGGAGGATATCTCAGTGCAACAGCAGCATTTCAGCAGCAGCAGCAGATTGTTGGGGAATATTCATACTGAGCACACGTCCAGTGAAACTGAATGCAGAGTTAAAAGAAACAGCACATTGTGTGGACAAGCGGCATGAACATTACATGATTTTATTGCACAATTTTCTACAGGAAAGAAGAGCTACTAGAATAGTAATCCGTAAGAACGGGTGAAAGTCCTACATCTTTCCGAGTTAAAAACTTAGAGTTACAATACAGTTTGATCTAGTGGTTAAGGCATCAGGCTAAAACGTGGGAGACAGTGACCTCTATCCCTGCCTTAAGTCATGATCGCCAGCTGAGTGACTTTGGGCCAGTCACTCTCTCTCAGCCCAATTCGCTTCCCAGAGTTATTGTTGTGAGGAAAATTGGAGAAGGAAGGAGTATGAAGTACGGATGCCCCTTTGAGTTCTTTATAAACTCCTGGCCTTCAGGAAGAGCCTTTAGACCTGGTTCTGCTCGTTAACCTGGAGCCCCAATAGGGGTGTACCAGATTGAGGGTGGCTGATAGAGAGATCCCTACCCCATCTTGATTTTTAGCCATTATTAATCTTTCTTCATTTTAATTGTTCTGTTTTCTTTCTTATCTTCTTGTTATTCTGTCAGCCACCAGAGTCACTGCAACAGTGAGATGGGTGGCATATAAATATAATAATAAAAAATAATAAAAAAAGACAGGATAAAAAAATCTTTGAAAAAAAATCTATATTTGTTCATGTTCTTTTTTCCCCCAGACCATCAGCAACTTAATCATTCAAGAAGCCAATGTTTCTGTCATGTATAAGTGTGTAGCCTCCAACAAAGTAGGTCGTGATGAACGATTGATCTACTTTTATGTAACAAGTGAGTATCTTAAAAACAGAATTCACCTAAACAGCCTGTTATATAACATTTAAAGATTTTAAAGACTCCTTAATCTCTTTGAAACCACTGAATGGAAATTGTTTATCGAAGTATGTTTGGTATTGTCTTTGTAATTAAGCAATACATAGCATTAAAACATATGATTATTGTTTGCTAGTCAAACCATTATCAGAACCAAAATTTGTTGAAATTTTCATTTTAAAACTTGGACTTTTGAAAATTTCACTTTATAAAAATCTATATACTTGAGTTTAGCACAGTTTTGAGTTTGCATTTTAAAATGCTTTATCTGAATGAAAACATCTATGACAAAATATTTAAGACATTATGCGTTGAAAGTCATGTGAGGCAAAGAAGCAAATCGAGGGATGTTTTAGAGTAAAGAAAGAGAAGATTTTCCCTTCTATCAACACACATACACATTCAGGTTATCTATCTTAAAAAGCTGGCATTGTCCATTCCCAGGTGTTTCTAGTACAGTAGCACCACCTAGCGTCCTGCGTATTGAATAGAATCTGCATACTTCCGATTTTAGAAGCTGAGGTTTTGAATTTGCTCACTGAATCCACAGGACTTCTTTGCTTACTAATGGAACAAATATGAGGCAGACAGCAGTTCGCACTAGCATTAAGCTAAGCTAAAATGTAGTTTACTAGTTTCTGTTTCACTAAATAGTTGCTGTTTAGCCAGGCAACGTTAAGCCATAACTGAAATTTGAGCATGGAGTATTACGTGAATATAATCACTCTATTTTGCTAATTAGGATTTGAGATAAGCATGTTATATGAATTTAGCCAATGAGAGCAGGACTTGATTTTCATCTGAACTGTTTATGAGTACTACAATGCCTGTAAATTGATTTCCCTTCAGTAACACAGAACTTGACATTATTTCAATGTGAAGCTGTAGCTATATAATCATAGTAATTATTTTATCATTGCCTGGATTAGAGTTGTTTATAGATCATTTATTTCAATTCTGTCTTTCCAACAGATGAGAATATATATAGCTCAGGGTTGAACTGCAGGGTCCTTGCTGTTTTGTGAGCTTGGCTGTTTGCTTATAAACATCTAATTACCTGACAAAAATCATCAGTGCTAATGAGTGTGGGGTTTGTTCCCTAATACCCAGATAAGGTGGGATTAATACCATACAAACAATTAAATAGAAAACAATACCCAAATAATCAAGGAGAAAACCATACCTCCACCAACACAGGCAGAGCAAGCTACTGTATATAAACAAGAAGCAAACTCTACACTTACTAGCATTAATGATGTTACATGCTTGAGTAATGAAATGTCTGCAAGCAAACAACCATGTTCACAGAGCACCAAGCACTTCACAATTCTGTGTGTGTGTGTGTGTGTGTGTGTGTGTACACAAAGCAAAGCCACAGTGCAACCAGAATATTTGAGGCCCAAATTTCAGAGATCTTTGATTGGTCGTGTATTAAAATAAATGTGTAAATGATTTGCTACGATTGTAAAACACATAGCCCAAAGTAAATAAGGGCAGTAGTGTTGTATAAGTAGAATTGGGAACAGGCCTTTTAGCATTCATAAAACCACATCTGTTTTAGTGATTGAATATTCATTTTCTTTTGCTCTCTTGGCAGCCATACCAAATGGATTTGAAATTGAGTCCGAGCCTTCCGAGGAGCCCATTGAGGGGCAAGACTTGAGACTAAGTTGCAATGCCGATAACTATACCTACGCAAACTTGCAGTGGTACCGGCTCAATCTCTCAAGATTAAATTATGAAGAGGGCAACCCTCTAGTCCTGGATTGCAAGAATGTCCACCATTATGCAATGAAGCTGCAGGGTGAATTGAATTTCAAACCTAACTCCAATTATGCTGCTTTGACACTTACCATCCCAAGTATCTCTCTAGAAGATGAAGGAGACTATGTATGTGAAGTGCAAAACAGAGAAAACAATGAAAAACACTGCCACAAAAGATATATCTCTGTACATGGTAAGGACCACTGAGAAAGTCAAGTTAATGTGGAAAACCTTGTTGTGCTGAAAGATGCACCAAAACGTGCATGTTTGGCTAATGCAAAACAAGAGCAACACTATGAAGAATTCTAATCAATCATATTTATTCTGGATTGAAATGACCAGACGTTAATCTTTGGATTATAGATTTCTTTCTCCAGGTACTTCTTTATGGAACATAGATGATTCTTGGAGACTTGAGGCAGATGGAATTGGATTTTTTTGATGGAAATAATCTGAGTCCTCATAGCAGTAGATATGCTGAGGAAAAAAGTAATGGCTGAAATGACAAATAAAACATTGTCCAAGTACAGAATATGTCTCCCTCATTATTTCAAAGCAGGTCTGGTGCTTTTGTGAATTGATGTGATCTTAAATGTCCAGAGTTACACCATTTCCCAAAATACACTGGCAGTCATTTGGATTCAGATTATTCTGAGGAGACTTGCTTGGTAATAGACTTATTAAATTTCTTATTCAAATCTTATTTCATAAGAAGAAATGCTCCCACACCTTTATGTTTTTATGCAGAATTGTGAACAGATATTTGTTTTCCTTTAACACTAGCACAATGCTAACACATTTACCTGCTTTGTTAAAGCATGAAACTTCATTGACAATGTTAGTGACAAGCCAGAATGTTTGCTTCACAAAATCATAGTTCAAAGTTGGTTATCAATCCTAACTGAAGGAGAAAAACATGGTGAAAATATACATTTAGAAAATATACATTTAGAAGATGTGAGTCAACAATCATATTTTAAAAAAATTGCCAACAGTGTAAGTGGTGCAGTATTTGCCATGTTTATAAAGGAAACTAATGTTGTGTTATCATTAATGGGTGCAGAGAGAAATATGTAGCATCTATTTTAACATTTTTATGTATAGTATGTGCACATACTGTCTGTAGGGCAGTAATTGCAGTGGGGAAAGAAGAAATTGCCATTTTATGTTGCTTTTTTAAAAAGTTGGGCAATAAACACAGGCGTGCAGTAGAATCCATTGATTTTTTAATTTTCCTGAACCCATTCATGTTGCTCTTTTAGCTTACTTCAACTGAGCAAGATTGCAGTTTTAGAAACAATATTGTGTCATGTTTAATATTTATGCAGTTGGGTAGATGCACAGTGAAAAAAACCCATGGATTTCCTGCCTGCAAATTTGAAATGAGAACATAAGGGGAAATATTGTAAAACAAGTTCTGTTTTCTTGCCGCTTGCATTGGTAATAATTATAATATTACTACTAGATTGAAACAACATAAGCCAGTTGTGCCCAGAAACTACAGTCACCAAAAAAGCAATCACGGAAGTGTTTGGAGAGGAAAAATTGCATATTGAGATTGAAACGGTGCCAGGGGAATGGTGCATGGATAATTGGAATAAGCCAGATATTCCAGTTTTTAGAAAAATATTCTATATGGATTATTAGAAGAACCCAGCCTGTTCAGGAAAGTTATATTTCTGCTGGCTTTCAAAGTAAATTAAGATCTCGATCACCTGAAAATTTTAATTGGCCTCTTTTTATCACATACCGTAGTAGAAATGGCACAAATGCTTTATGGATTAAGAGCAATCTTTGCTTTGATTGGCCACGGCCAAGGTTCATTTTTTTAATTCTCTACTTTTTATGCTATTTGTAACATGCTACCTTCAAGAAAGTGTTCAGCTCCCACCGTACAGAGCACCTGTTCTTTATTCTCACATTTCTTGCATTTCATCGTTGTTCCCTTAATATCATTGCTTCAGCTTTAGAGATGCCCAGGTTGAAACAGAACCTGTCAAACATCCTGGTGAACGTGAGTGATTCTATAGAGATGCGCTGCAAGGTGGACGGTATGCACATTCCAAACATCAACTGGTATAAAGATGAAAAGCTGGTTGAAGAAGTCTCAGGTACGGCTGGTTAGTTCCATGGGTGGACCGAATACTTGCATAGCTATGATTGGAAGTGCAGAAGCTTGAAAGTTTCAAACCATTCAAGATGGATGGAAGGGAGGAAGGGAGGAAGGAAGGAAGGATGGAAGGAAGGAAGGAAGGAAGGAAGGAAGGAAGGAAGGAAGGAAGGAAGGAAGGAAGGAA